>JAHLJT010000891.1:0-20841 GCA_031308135.1 Acheta domesticus
AAGCGGCAGAACACCGCTTTGTCCATCACGCATACAACTTGGGCCGGACGAGGATCGAGCCCCGACTCCAGCGTAGAAGGTGACCAGACCGCCACGCCAAACATCGTCCACGAATTTAAAAAAAATTACCCTAAAGAAATATTGTTAACATGTAATTGTAATACTGTGCGTCAAATATGTTGTGCACCTCGAAGAAATACTTTCACGAGGAATACCCATGAACATCAAATCCAAGAACAAAATATAAAACTAGACTTAATAATAAGGAACAAATCGTCATACAAAAAGTCAACATACGAACTTTTCCACGCCTAGTATGTAGACATTCACACAAGAAACCAAATCATTAAGCAGAGCTATCGTACTAATATGAAACACACACACACACACACACACACACACACACACACACACACACACACACACACATATTCTTCGCTTAAGATCCTACGAATGTATCTGCATTTGGTCACAACCTCACCTGCCCGAAAATGTACGAGTAAATTCAATGGCTTGGTCGGTGGACTGCAACTATACGTTTTCGTGATTGCGCCAAATACCGGGGTGTGAGGGCCAACTAGGCCACTTTCACGTGCGCACTGCAGCAGTTAAAAACTCTCCAAATATTTCAAATAGTTTTAATTATTTTCATCGAATGAGGCAATCCTGCTTCAAAACCCTCCACCGTGTTCCCACTAAATAAACGAACAACACAAATCATATTACGAGCTCTAGCACGAGAACCGAATCCACCGCGGCAGTTGGAGGGTCAAGTATAAAAGCTGGATCGCGCCACGGGCTGTTTGCATTGCAATTCAATTAAATCGGATGAACAGCATACTCATGTATTCGCTTGGAGTTATCAGATCCGACGGAACGTTATTGTGTGTGAATATTAATTCCCTCTATGCAGTGCGGCATTCTCTCATCAGCTTTACAGATTGAGTGAAACCGCATGTATCTTATACACCTCTTCCATACTACCCACCCCTTCCCTTATATCCACAATCTCTCATACTTTGCATCTACTCGCAGATTCGTTCCGGGATCCTATCTGCCAATTTCTTTATTTACTCTCAGGTCTGCGTTGCCCTAAGACTAATGAGACTCACGTTTGAAATTCCTTCGCTCCATGAAGCTTGCAATCTTATGAATTCTCTAATATTTAAGTGTCCTTTCTCCCATATTTTTCTTCTTCTTCTTCAGCCTGTCTACACCTTCCATCTCCGCTTCACCAATGTTCAGACTCCGTCTTCTTTAACCTCTCGCCTCGTGTCCCAATAAAAATATTTTTCGATCACACACGTGCTCTGCATATCAGCAAAGTGGCTATGTATCTCCCAGAGTGGAATGGCTACTTCTAAATCTCCAAAAAAGGGGTACGGAACTTTCTAAGAAATTATAAACAAAAAGTCGTATCGAGATGAAAAACAAGCTCTCCCAAACAAGATTTGTTGACTGCATTCAGAAAATAATGAATTAGGAGTCACTGCTGTCCAATTGTGTCGTAGAAACCTCTTGTGTATTCATCCTGGACAATACATCCCTTGCAAACTCACTCTGCCCCAGAATCTCTGCAAGCGCGCCTGCTCCTGAGCCTCATAACGTGCTGGTCGTTTGGTGTCCAAAACAGCCGGAGATGCATCAGAGCGTATTTTACTCGCGTGCTCGGCAAACAGAAGTTCTTTCTCTAAAAAAAAAAGTTTGAATTAACCCATTTTTCATTTTTATAGACATATTTATTTCGAGTATGTCGAGCATTTAAAGAAATATATAGCACACGTTTTTTATTTAGATCCTTCATTAAAGAGCAAAAAGCCACGGACTCACTTATTTATTCATTTATTCTCCTCAGGATACCAAATTCAGAGGACGAACAGGAGAGAAACGTGCAATGCAAGCTAGTGAGCACTAACGAGGTTATATGGAGAAGAATATGCAATTGAAGCGGAAGTACAAAGACCAGTAGAGGCAGCAAACTAATGCTGTTAGCCCAGAAACAGAAAACTAATATTGCCTTGAAAGAAGTCAAAGTCTTCGACACTGATAGAGATTTCCTACGTGGACGTTCCAAATGAAATGTAATTATTTGAATTTACAGGCGTAAAAAAAATTATTGTACAGAATAGTGATTTTTTATAGTCTACTAGCTTCAGAAACACGGTATTACTTGGGCATTTATTACAATCAGTATTATAGCTGGCGTTGCCCGAGTTTTGCGAGAAGATGCTTCACACTAGTACTTTCTTCGCATAAAATATAATCAAATTTTCAACATTTTCAATCGCAACTACGCTATGTTTGATTCTTGATTGCTTAAAAGTATTTGTGCCGAATTTGGGAGCATTCACTCCCGTGGTATTAAGTTTTTCCCCTTACAAGCACTGTTGTAAACAATTTCACTTTTCTATAATAAAAATGCGAACGCAGTTTTCCTTCGAACTGTTTCAGTTTGGTCGACAACTAATCAGGAGAAGGAATGAGAAGGTCGACCGAGGACGATGTGCTAAAACAATAAATTCACTAAAAAGTTTTAAATGAGAACTTTTGAAACTCGTACTATCAGTAAACTACAATGAAGGGGAATACGCCTATTCAAAAAGGTTGGCGCTGCAGTCAAATATCACTCACCATTTGGTTTGGATATTCGAGTGTTCACGGCATTGTAATGTTTGCGTATACAGAAGATAGGAACAATAGACAATCTACGATGTAAATTAGGCACCGTGACAGTAGCACCAATGGCATTCAGTTAGAAGGTCAAGCGAAGACAATTGCTAAGAATTAATCTACGGAAAGCGAAGCTGAAATATATAGAAGTACATTCTTTTGTCAATTTCAAAAATATGGGAAACAATGGATATAATGCCAAAAAAGTGTGAAGTCTAAAGACCATCAACAATTCCCATCATCAATTACAACTAAGATGGTTGCAATGGTTGGACTACAATTTCAGATGACAATAATATTTGGAAACCGAATAAAACTCGTAGTTAGAGACGAGGCCAAAACATTTGTGAAGGCAATTTACCCAAAAAGGTGTTTTTTGGACTAGCATTCTTTCATCTGCTCTTTCCAAAAATTATTTACTTTTCATCCTTCCTCCAAATCACTAGGGAGCGGATTTCTATGATTTTGCATATTTTTCCCCATTGGTACAGGACATAGCTAAGAGTAATTTCTTGACATTCGGTTATAATTAGATGCTTTGTAGATTAATTTGTTAATGCATATTTGTGCATATTTGATCAATTTTTCCTGTTGGGGCATTTTCGTGTCATTATGGGAGCATATTTTACATATTTCGTTAAATTAGAGGAAACGTTCCGTGATTTTCATAGAATCTATTTGTGGGCGTTCATTTTATTAGAAAAGCTTGTCACAATTTTCTATTCTTTTTCTTTTCTATAGATGATAAAATAATTGTGTAAATGTAAGATATTTGTTGATATCATATTTTTAAACCAGGCAGAAAAAGTGAAAGACCTACAAAGTAGGTACTTCATTAAGGTGTATATTTACCTCAATTATTTCTATCGAGAAATAAGTTAGGTTATATTTGGTTTGCACATTTTTTTTCCTTCCAAGCACGCTTCTCCTGTATTTTATCAACAAAGATTTATACAGAAAATGAAATATTGTTAATTTAAAATGAATATTAAAGTGCATAAACCAGAATTATTAGGCCATAAATATATATATTAAAGTGCATATTTCACAATTTTTAGGTCAAAAATGCATATTTTAAAAAGCATATTTCAAGATTTTTTTAGAGCATAAAAATCTGCTCCCTAATAATCACTATGCTACAAAACAAAAACAAAAAAAAAATCTTAATATATTAACGTTAATTTGGCACTAGTTTAATTTTACGAACTGTTACAATTTCACCCGCTTCTACCCCGTAGGCGGAAGGAACGGGGCGAAACGTGTCCCGTGTCTCCCTGCCGGGCGCTCCGTGAGCTCCTCGGAGCCCCGCCGCGTGCGGAAACATTCCGCCCGGGGCGGTCCGCCCCCCCGCTCCGTCCGCTCCGCCCCCGCTCCGCCTCCGCGCTCCGCCCCGCTCCGCCCCGCTCCGCGCTCTCTCCGCTCCGCCCCGCTCCGCCCCGCTCCGCCGCTCCGCCCCGCTCCGCCCCGCTCCGCCCCGCTCCGCCCCGCTCCGCCCCGCTCCCGCTCCGCTCCGCCCCGCTCCGCCCCGCTCCGCCCCGCTCCGCCCCGCTCCGCCCCGCTCCGCCCCCCGCTCCGCCCCGCTCCGCCCCGCTCCGCCCCGCTCCGCCCCGCTCCGGCGCTCCGCCCCGCTCCCGCCCCGCTCCGCCCCGCTCCGCCCCGCCTCCGCCCCGCTCCGCCCCGCTCCGCCCCGCTCCGCCCCGCTCCGCCCCGCCCGCCCGCCCCGCCCCGCTCCGCCCCGCTCCGCCCCGCCTCCGCCCCGCTCCGCCCCGCTCCGCCCCGCTCCGCCCCGCTCCGCCCCGCTCCGCCCCGCTCCGCCCCGCTCCGCCCCGCTCCGCCCCGCTCCGCCCCGACGGAGGCTGATGCTGGGGTCAGATACGCGGCGGCGGGCGTATTGCATTATTTAAAGGGAGCCGTATAACCGCGCCGGCGGCATTCATTTACTCGCTTTGGTTGAGAGGGGGGAGGGGTCTCCTTCGGTCGCAGTCGGATGCTTTCGCGCGCCTTCGGCGGCTTCGGGAGCGAACGCGTTCGCAGCTCGCTTCAGGGTTGCCAGATCGTTCCATAATTCACACCCTTAAAAAGTAATGTAAAATATAATAAACTTTAATGTAAATTAATATAAACTTTAATGTAAAATTAACGTCAATGTTAATGTAAAATTGATGTCAACTTTAATGTACAATTAATGCCAACTTTAATGTACAATTAATGTCAACTTAATTGTAAAATTAATATACTCTTTAATGCAAAATTAATATAACCGTTAATGCAAAATGAGTGTAAAATTTAATGTAAATTAATGTATCATACTTTTTAAGTTATTTCGGGCCGCTTCTCAACTACTACAATCATATAGCGGCCACTGCAAGTAACCTTGGGGTAACGGTATACAGGCACGCACAACCATCCATGCCCCGGACGGGGTTCGAACCCGCGACCCTTCAGACACGAGGCAGCTACGCCTCTTCGCGAACTCGACACCACAATTTTTTAAAGAACCATAAAACTTGAAGTAACACAACAAAGCAACGCTCCCTAGATGGCGAATCTAAAGGTGAATACACTTGTTGCGGTACATCAAAGCACTTTTAAGAACACGCAGTAACTTATTATGCTGTGATCACAATCAGGGTTTAGCGATATTTTTTCGTCTAATATCATATTTTTGGTGTATTCCGAACGCCGAGATCATTGCCGTGTATGATCCCGTGTAGAACGCGTGTTCGACAATTCAAACACTACCTTTTGTTGTTAATGTTTTTACATTTGCAGTATACATAAGGATGACTGGTGGACGGAGAGGATATAACCCACTCTTGTCGAAAAAGATGATCAATACAGACAAGCATTAATATCTCTGTACATAATTGTAAATAATAGACATATATCACGTAGTTGAAATGTATAATGTAATGGGTTTAATGCTCTCTTGTAAACCTTTCTTAAGCTATAAATGAAGAGCTAGATGTTATGGAATAAGTAACATTTAATAGACGGAACTATGCAGTTACGACGATAGCTATAGTGTAGTAATTTTCTTAGAAATGTATACATTGTATTTTAGCCTAGTATTTTCCAGTGTATGTCTAGTGCATATAGAGTTAGTTTAATTGGCGACCGAAGGAGTTAGTAAAGGCGCTTGCGCCTGGGGACCAGCTTTTAGCCTGCAGTTCTCGCTGCGCGAAGGCTTTTAGTTAGAAACACATTACACGAATTTATGGCTAGTAGATTGTTTCTAAGCTTTTTTCAGCCGACAGCCGGTTACGCTTCACGTCCCGGTGGGACGCATATCCGACCACACACCAGAAACTACACTTGCGGCTCTCCTGTTCTGGGGTCAGCAGAACGCGAGGCCCCCCGCGACAACACGCACATGACGAGACGAGGGACACAACCATGCCCAAGGTGGGACTCGAACCCGCGACCCTTCGGACCGAGGCGGGACACGCTCTTAGCCACCTCGGCCATCCGGGTCGTCTGTCTAATAGATAATTGTGCTCAATACCCTGGTAACATACACTGTGGTCCGATTAAAATAAGTCGGTGATTGACAATTGTACTTCTGAAGCTGTAGCTTCGTACAATATGAGTGTATGATTTGGTTACTTTAATAAGTATTTATTTAAACACGTGCTGATGGTACGCAAACTGTCGAGATCGCTCCCTTCCATTCGCAACTGTCTATTACGAACTTCTTTTAATCGGACCGTAGTGTACTATGCACCCGCGTGGAGGCCACGGGGCCGCGCAGGTGGCCAGCTGCGGGCCCGCACACAAGGGCGGCACTGCGCCTGCGCGGGCGGCGCCCCGCCCACCTCGCGCCTCGCGCCGCCGCTAAACCGATGATCCACGGCGCTTCGCAAAGCACCTCTTAGTGCTGCTATCAACGGCCCGCACCCGCGCCGGACGAGCTTCGTAGGGATGGCCATTAACTTTACTCTTACGTCACACGAATTTCACATTAGTATGTTGAAAATTGATCAATTGTCTACGAAATTTCGATTTTCGACGAAATAGATTCGCAAGATTATTATTATTATTATTATTATTATTATTATTATTATATTGCTAATGGCACTTACCTCTATCCCAACACGGAGGAATTGACTCAAACACGGAGAGAAAAAAATGGCGACTCAAACTTACGGGACTTTACGGGACCAGTAAGCTTTGCCTCGCATGTTCAAACCGGCCAAAAGGCTTCAAAACTTTGGCCTAAGCGTAAACAATCTTGAGCGCGTGGAACGCATACTTTGCGATGTATTTTATTCAAAAATACTCTATTCTCTGATCTCGCTGCTTATGGAGACATTCGTTCCGAGGGAAGGTTATTGATTGATTGGATACTGTTCCGGTATTCGCCTGGAACTGATCGAAAAGAACACGGAAAACTAGCAATCAGAGCAGCCGGCCGCTAGAATTCTCCTTCAGACACCGATCGAACTCAACCTATCTTGTAGCTTGTGTCAAAAATCCTGCCACTCGAACCGTAAGACCTCCCGGTCAGAGCATTGAAGTAACTTCAATTGATGCCCAGAGCTAATAAATCCGATCTAAGGGGACGTTAAGGGATAAAAAATGTTTGCACTTTAACTTTAAAAATATGAAGGACTCGTAAAAAAAATTCAAATATTCGTGCCAAATGCAACCCGCAACACTCGAGCAGCGCTGTTGTAATCTATGTCATTATAAATACAAAATGAAGCGTTCTGGGCCATAAAATCTTCAATTTAGAGGCTAAAGGCCTCAGAGAAACGTTCCTCACACCGTAATCTACAGGATGATATCTTCTTGGACACTATTACAGTTTTGCTGGTTCCGTGCTTGTTGATACTCATGCATTGCAAATTTCAAACACTGCAAAAAGTACGGTTGCATTTGCCCGATCCTGTATTTTTGCATGGACTACTTCTGGTGCCTTCTTAAGAAAAAACGTTTTTCGAAAATTTTGTGACCATCTAGGAAAGAGAAAAATAAACTGTCCAGGAAGAATGAATTATTATTTCAAATGTTTTCAAGGTGGTGTGAATTGTTCCAAGAACGTCTGCCTATAGTACTAAATAAACCTTTATTGAAAATTTGCTTCAATTATCAATTACATTGTTTTAATTTTTATTTGATATTCTATAAGTATATGGCAGTTACCTTTATATTTTTTTTAAACCAAAAAACGTTTCGCCAACAACCCCCCCCCCCCATTACGGAAATGGAAGGTTAGGGCAAGGTTTGGGTTTAAAATGCGAGAGTTCTCGTACGGGTACTATTGTAATAATTTATTTACACTTGTATGAACGGACATTATGTGAACTTCAATTAAGCTCACCTCGCGAGAACATTCTTACAATATGGCAGATATCCTGTATACAAATTTCTGCATTTTTGATAAATTTAATATTATTAATATAAATAATAATGGTATTAATATTATTAGTATTGTTGTTTCAAGTAGAATAGCACTGGTGCGATTTCCTACTTTTAACCCTTTCGGAACCATTTAGATTCAATTTCTTCTTCTTTCGATATTGGACAATTATTCCTTAATTAATAATTCATTACCGTATACTTTCTAAATGTGACATAAATCATCTCTTAGTTCCTCGAATAATGTGTATCATAATATATCATGTGCGAGTAGGAGTGACGACTATTCATATGCTTTGAAAGTCATTGCCCTTCACATTTCATTTATATTCATTCATACCTTAGTGACATTTCACAAACGAGAATTAAACAGAAGACACGAAACAATATGTGTCTACTACACTTAACATTCATTTCAGTACCAGTTTACACCGGCTTCTGGTAAACTTCGAACTTTAAACGGCATGTTCCGTGCTTGAGAAGAAACTTAATGTCGTCGCACACAAACTTCCTTATATTTTTTATGACGCCGCCGTTAGTACTTCCTTTAACATCTTTTCAGTTATGAAGAGCGTGATACGACTTTACAGTATATTTTGCTTGAGTTCCTTTAGAACTATGAGCAATATCGAAAGCTCTCCCATTTTCTTTCAGGCACCGCAGATATAAGACATATTTTTGTTTTGTTTTGAATTTATTTCTATCTGCTCGAACAGGTGGTCCTACAGAGTTGTAAATACATATAAATAATTCTTTGGGAATTTCCCAAGTTGACTGAGTGTCTTGCTCAGGTGTTAAAAAAAATTAATGTTGTATAGTGAGGTGAGAAAAGGAAGATTATTTGTGTACGATTTGTTAACGTTTGGAGGGAGCGTTAAAGAAATGTATTGTGAGGTGACACATGAAGAGATTTGAATAAAGGGGGGATAAAAATTACTTTGGGGAAACGAGTTTTATAATTAGGAGTATTGGCTTGATAACCGAGGTGAAGAAAGGAAGCACTTGGACAAGATGAAAAAGATAATAAAATTTAGAGAATTTAGAGGATAAGTTGATTTATGTAAGAAATATCAGTAATATACTGCATTTGAAGTTCTCAATGTATTTGACGTAAGGAATACACACCAGGACACGTGAAGAAGGCTTCGAAGGCATATTTTTAAAAACGTGATTGTACGAGTATTGCTAAGTGCAGGTTAACCAGACAGGGCATGCATTTATTCGCATTGGTCTTACAATACTTTTATACAGCAGTCGTTTGGTTTCAAGTTTTAATCAAGATGTCGAATTTAAGAGTTTGTGTAGTTTGGATGTTTTTCCTATTGCTTTTTGTATGTTGGATTTAATGTAAGCTTCCAAGTCCGCCGTCTGTACATTCCGAAGTATTTGGAAGGGGAGGAGTTGATTAGGCAGGGTAGTTGAATATTTTTAATAGTTCGTAGAAGGGAACTTTTTGGTTTTCCGGGCGTAAAGATTTTTCTTTGTGTTTTTGCTGGATTATTTTTAATCGCCATTGATGAAAGCACGTATTAAAGAACGTGAAGAGATAAAGAAACGTCTCGCAGACGGTTTCCCAGCAACAGGGCAGGAGCAAACCATACGGGCTAGCCACAAACACGTCTCGCGTAGCCATCTGAAATCTACGCGTTTCGCGTTCAGCGCCGTTCGTAATATGGCTGGTCCGCAAAACCAATTACGCGCGCCGGAAATTGAACGATATGAGTCCGGTCGGCCCCCGGCCTTCGGGAAGGTGAAATCTATGAAACACTTTAACGTTTCGGGGGGGGGGGGAGGTGGAAGGGGGCTTGACGGCGGCAGAAAGTTGGGATCGGAATGAAAGGTCTGGGTCGGGCGCAGGCGGGATTCCGCAGCTGGGGGAGTGCGATGCGAAACAGAGCTCAAATTGAATCTGCCATCGGTCAGCGTGGAGAAACGGGGATTCCCCTGCCCCTGCCGCGAAAGAGGAGCCAACGGAACAGCCGCGAGGAGTGCCAGCCGAGCCGCGCCGCTGCAGGCGGCAGAAGCGACGGCGGAGAGAGGAAACAATCTGCTTTGATTCGCGCCTTGCAACGCGTGTATGACGAAAAAACAAAAGGTATAGGTTCTGGGAGAAGAGACGGAATTATACGTTGTACCAAACGTCTTTGTGCTTGACCTTTGAGAGTAGACTGATGACGCTGACAGTGGTTTGCTAGCAACTCGCAATGGCAGCAGCTTTTCCTGTGTCGTAATTTACTCGTGTTGACATGAACTCGGAATGAATAAATGAAGGTATATACGAAGGGTATATCGTAGGTCCTATCAGCTGAGAGTTTCTGCCGCGCACTTATAAAACGGAATATCGAAATATCACATCATTTAAATAATTCAAACCGTGTACGTACTGGACAGAAAAATAGCAAAACTATAGGATTGATCTTTACTATTACTTTTAGATTGCCGCAAGAGATCACGTAGCGAACTTGTGGCATGGCCACAAAAGCTGCTTCTACATATCGAGCACAAAGACATATGGTACAATGTATAAATGTGAGAGAACGAAGAGGCGATTGAACGGAAGGGATGATTAAAACATAACACCCTACGTTGGGAGAAGGGCAGAGAAATGTGTGTGATAGGGGAAGAAAAAGAACGAGTAAAAATAAAACATTGGCGAAAGGGTGGGGGAATTCTAATAGTACGAGAGAGAAAGAGAGAGGGGGGGTAAAAGAGAGAGACGACCACACGACAAGAAAAAAAGAATGTCACGATAGAGAAAGGTCAGGAGTGGGGAAAGAATTGGCCACGGTGAAGGGTAAGGACGATTTCCGTGACGAAGGTATAATTGCGGAAAGAAAACTGACGAATAAATCCACAAGAAAGAAAGGAAAGCTAAAGACGAGCAAAAGCCGCCGCTAGTATCAATATCCAGAAAGAGAGAAGCGGGGTGCAAATCCAGAACGTGGGCGGGTCCGCGTGAGGGGGCGGCGTCCGAGAATCGCCCACCCGCCACTAGAATTTGCGGCGTCATTGATCGCCCGCACCCGCACCCGAAATGAAATCACGAGATCCCCGCCCATAAAACACAACGACCTCTCCCGCCGCGGCCTTCTTCGCTCGCACCCCCGCCCCACCCCCTCGCGCCCCCCTGAAAAGCGCTGCTGCTCGGAGCGCTCCGCGGTCGCCAATCACAGCGACTCCCTTTGCCCGCGGACGGGGCCCACGCCTCCGAACAAGGGCAACCAGCCCTCGCCGCTCCTGGCTGGGGCGAAGACGTCGCGGCGCCACGGACGCTTGAGTAAAGTCGGCGCCATGGCGAGAAAACCCAGTGGAAATAGTGTACAGTGTAGTGATTAGTGTGAATGAATGCGACAATGAATGTGAGAGAATGAGTTGTAAATATAATTATACGAATGACTGAGTGAGTGAATGAAACAAAAAAAAGAAAAGAAGAACAATATTAAGAACTTTAAAAATCACAATCCATAAAAACCTGTAAAATAAAAACTAGGCGACGCCCAAAGAGGCTAGCCATATAATAGTTTTAAGTTAGTCTATTTAAGATATAGCCCTCCCCGATCTCCACAAGCCTAATCGGCTGGAGAAAAATGTAGCCCGTTCATGAATAAATTCCCGCCCGTCCAGGGCAACTGGAGGGGGGAAATCGAAAAAAGAAAAAAAAGGAAAAAAAAACTGCAAAAGGGGTCCTCTTCTTTCAACCCAGCCCAATTTGAGCGATGACCTGTCATCTACCTTCTGCCGGAGTCTTTCGACATGTGAGAGACTATTGCTCCCGGACGCGTTACAACTACTCGTACTCACGTAATTAGTCCCGTAAGTGTAGGGCATATTATTTAACGGGAGGAGGCGGTGCTTATGCTGGAACGTGAAGCCCAACGTTAACCCACATCAATGATGTCGAGGTCTTCTACTGGTGGCACCGTGCATAGCCACGAGCTTCTCTGCGCAACTAGCGTGGGAAGGGACCTATTAGTAACCCCCGTCAAATAGGGATGGCGTTGTCTCTGGTGGCGGGGCGATGAACTGCGTGGAGGGGTGATTTCGTCGTGGCACTCGTGCCACGGACTCCCGCTCGTGGCATCGACCTTGACAACACTAACCTACACATCGGCTTGCGGGGTTTTCTCCTCCAAGTATCTCCTTTGGTGGGTCATAAGCAGAGGCAAGCTCTAAACTCCCGACTGTCTCCCAACATGAACAGTAAAGTTGTGCACGTGAATGCATGTGTGTGTGAGGGGAGAGGAGGGGACAATGGGAGGAAAGAAAGATCAGTCAGTGGTCCATTTTTTGAAACACTTTTCCGGCATTCACCTGATACTGATTGGAGAAACGATGGAAAACCACACATGCGGGCAACCGGTCGTTAGAATCTTTACTCCAGACAGTGGTTGAATTCGATCCAGTATAGAGCTAGCGATAAAAATCGGTGACCGTGGAGACTCAAATCCTACCATCTTCCCGGTATAGGAGGTTGCAGAAAGGTGTTGCCAGTGCACCATCGTAGCTGCAACTCTTTCATGGATATAAGAAATGGGCCACATGGGGATGGGGTATCAGTTACTCGCCCGGTCCCAAAGATGAGAATGGGGGCGGAATGGGAAACAAAGGACGCCCTTGAAATTCTCTAAAGGGATCATCGTTCGATCGAGCTAATGCGCGTGTTGCAACTCGCCCATCGTTGGGATATGATCCTAGAATCTTCCGGTATTCTGGACAATTAGTCTTGACAATTTATTGTAATGGTTTATTGACCTTTATAAAAAGGTTCAGTAATTTTTTTGTAACAATTTATTGTTATATATTACGACGTTTCGACCCTATTTATGGTCATTTTCAAAAAATCTAGTGTCCAGGTTTGTAAATCATAGATAAAGAGATAGCATTTTAATCAAAATTGTCACTTGGTATAAAAAAACTAGTCAAGTTGTAAACTTCATCAGGACAAATGGTATTGTAACGTCATAGCATTGGGCTCGACCGACAGAACCCCCGTCGTGCAGGGTAGGGTTGGTCATCTGGGGTCGGGCTGGCGGCAGCCGGACCTCTCAAGTCGTTCCGGTGGGAGGGGTTGTCTTCTGGTGCCGGGCGGCACGGCGGACCTCGGTCGGCAGGGGCCAAGCTCCCGGACGGCGGCTGTCATGCGCACAAGGGATGATGTGTGACGACAGAATTCCGCCTGCAGATGGCGGCAGGCCCATCCGGACAAAATCTCAGTAATGAGAACATGTGGGCCGCGGGTCGCCTGCGTGGGAGGTCAGTCACGTGACCTTTCACAAAAGAGGCCGTGAAGGAAACGGCCATTCATTCGAGTCTGGGCCGAATCACGGCGTGGAGGCACCAAACTTGCGCCACGGCAGTGCGGAGACGAGCTAGGCTCGTGAGGGCAATCCATGTGTTGGAACGCCGGTGTGGAAGTTATTCCACGTGTGACGGGGTGTTACGCAGTGTGCGGGCATTTGTGTAGAGTGAGCAGTGAGAACTATGTACATTGTGTAAATAACTATACAATAAACTTATTTATAGCACAAGTTCAGGTCTGTGATTACCATAATATTCCCACGACGTCACAGTATATGGGTCCGGTCAAACTGGTATCATATACCAGGATGAGAATGAATTCGAGAGTGCCGGTGAGAAAAAAAAGGACCATTCAGTTTTCGCAGGCATCGCAAACACATACGTCCATTTTTCAAAGTTATCGACAACTTCATTTGTCGAGCCATTCAAAATGCCGAAACTGTCGAGGAACCGGTACTTACGTTCTCCAGTCAGTGCGATGAAAAGACTCTTTGACTCTTTCCACACTCATTCGTTTCAAAAAGCAACCAGGCAGCGACGGACTACAATCCATGCTCGATTTGCTTGAAATGAAACGTTACTTAAGTGGGAAGCATCTGAACAGACTTCAGCACACTTTCATTCACTCGCGCATGCACCGTTTCTGTCAACGTTGAGCGGGTTCCTCGCATGAGCAGTGCTGTCACCACCCATCTGCTTCCACCAGGAAATAGTAACATCAGTCAACAACCCAGGCTTCCCGTTATGCAGTGCAAAGAAGGAAGGATCATTCACACCAGTGACGCCCCACATGGACGACTGAGTCTTTCCTCCTTGAGTAAAATGCTGACAGTAACAAAGCCAACGCGCCAATTAAGAACTGCCGAGTAAACGACAGGGTAATTTCGCCTCCCGGGATCTACGTCGCTAAGTCGAGTCATTAGCACCCTACACACAACCTCGCGATAAGACAACCGCGTGAAACTGCGCAATAAAGAGAAACATGCAACGGGCGACGCTAGATTCAAATATTTCATTTTCCAGAAATACGTTGCACTACAGTGAGATGAAAGTGATTAAAAAGTGAACGAGTTCAATTCTTTGCCTATCAGATACGTGTCACATTTTTATTAAATAATAATAATAATAACTTTAGATCAAAACGTCGTAACCAAGGAGGCAGAGAAACGTCTTAAATACAAGAGTTTGGAAATGAGATCAGCCGAATGTGGGGCGTAAAAGCACAGGTCGTCCCGATAGTTATCGGAGCTCTGGGATTTGTTCCTCAAAATTTGAGTAAGAACTTGGCTAATTTCCCAAGTCATTCAAAAGATTGGAAAGGGCAAGAAATTGCTTTATTTGGAACAGCCCACATTTTGCGCAAAGTATTGTAGAGGCACCGACAGTCCCTAGATCTGCTCCTTAGGAAGCTGGTTGCAACCTGGAGTAGATTTTATATTCAACTTATTGGTACATAGTTTTCAGGTTTCCGTTATTTTTCATATACATTTTATTAGTATTTTCTATTTCTTCTTGAATAATAACAAAGGAGTCTTTTGAATGAACCAACGATTTACACGTTTCCTCTCAAGTCAGCGTATTCATCGGCCAATGTGTACTATAACTAATTCACGTTCATTACAATACGAAAGAGAATTTCCGACTGCGGTGTTTTGCAGCCCAAACCACCTCCACCACGCTGCATGTCCGGTTGAACCCAGCTCCGTTCGCCTCATGCATTACGCAAGTACTAACTACCCCCATCAGAGCGATACGCCACACGAGGCCATCCCGACGCGTGATTAGGATAACCGCCATTCACGATATTTGCCTTCATTTCCCGTTTGCGGCAGGAACAAGACGCTGGAACACGCCCAGACTGTTACGAAGGAGCTCTCGCTCGCACCCCCCCCCCCCCCCCCCACCGCTCCGCCCGGCGCAGCGTGCGTGGGCGAGGAAGCGCTGACGCGGGGGGCGGCGGAGGAGGAGGGGGAGGGGGAGAGTGCGACGACACGCAAACGAAGCGAGGAGCGAGCATCGTCACCGCCGCCGCCGCCAGTGACCTTGCCAAGGGCCGCCGCCGCCGCCGTCGTCCTCGCCGCCTCGCGCCTGTTCGGTTGACGTCGACGCTCTCCAAGTAGTCCACCCGCACCGCCTTCGCCCGCGGAGAGGCGGCAGCGAATGGCTGGTGGGAGGAAGGCGTGTTTCCGAGTGGGAGCCCCACTGATGGCAGACGGACGGATGCCATTCATTTAACAGGACAGGTTCGTGGACTATTCTTCAGTCCTTCCAACACAATTTTAACTTGCATCTATCGTAGAAGAGGTATGTGTGTGTATGTGTGCGTGAGCGCGTGCATGTTCTCCCAACACAATTTTAACTTTTATCTATCACAAAAGAGGGTGTGTGTGTGTGTGTGTGTGTGTGTGTGTGTGTGTGTGTGTGTGTGTGTGTGGCGCGCGCGCGCATGTCCTTCCAAGACAATTTTAATACAGGCCTTCCAACACAATTTTAACTTTTATCTATCGTAGAAGAGGTGTGTGTGTGTGTGCGCGCATGCGTGCGCGTGTGTTGTACGTGTGAATGTTCCGCCAAAACGATTGAACCACAAGAGCAAGGTAGTCCAACATGCGGCGCGGGGAATCTCTTATTGTGGCTCGTGAAAGGTTATTAGTCCTAAGTGAAAGCCCTTGCGTCCACGTCGGGCGACGTCGCGTTCAGCGCACGCACGCTCTCGGAGCAAACACTTCTTTCATGTGAAAATAGATTAAGTTTACATTTAAGATTTTTTTCTAGTAAATTCAGAAATTCAAAATCATCCCAATCTGTTTCATGCGTTATACGTCGTTATCACTAGAGTCCGGAAAAATATGTAGTATGAAACGTCAAAATATGTACATAAATATGTAATGAAAAACAGTAAGAATATGTAATAAATATGTAAAATCCGATATTATATATAAAATTAAAATTCTCTAATTAAAAACCTTTCACTTAGCAAGAAATTACATTTAGAAAAACTGCTCACTTTACATCATAGAACTTTCTCGTCGGTAGTAAAAGCTTCATCTATTGTAATCCTGGACCGTAGTTAGCAGCCGGATTAATCGTAATAGAAGCCATCACACAAGAGATCTACGACCAGCAAACATACACTGTAGCATTCTCATCGAAGTGTTACACGTCGGCGATCGCAAATTTTTCTCGGAAATTAAGGTTACAGATTACAACACGCGGTGTCAGTGATATTTTGGACACTTAGATTTCCCCAATAATGTAAGAAAAATGCTGGTTAAAAAAATATTTATCTTTTCACAAAAAAATATGGATTAAATTGAAGAAAATTAATAAAATAAGCAAATATATTATGAAAACAGCAAAATATGTAAAATATGTAATATAGTACTAAATATGTAAAAATATGTAACGAAAAATTCGATATTGTGTTAGGAGGGCTATGATTCGCTATGATTACAATTTTGAGAACGGTAAGTAGAAAGACAAAAAATAAGTAATTACATACAAATCCGGTCTCTAGTTATCACACTGTCAAAGAATACAAAAAAAAAACTTTAACAATTTCACAAAACTCTTGCAGTGTTGCGAAACACAAAATTAAAGGCACACACTGACCAAGCGATGCTACCTGACTAACACAGCAAGCAAAAACCAAATGAATGTAACATTGAAAGATTACGAGGCACACATGGCCGGGTTGTCGAACCACACCACTGTCACAGCACCACCGCTCCTACAAATCACACCGCTGTCCAGTAGAGGGTCTCAAGTGCAGAAATCGTGAAAAATGCCCTTCACCGCCGTGGATGCTTCATGCTCCCGGTCCACCATAGCTCCATCCGCTTGGCCCACACTCCACCAGCTGTGTCGCCCGCTGTCCGCACATGCTCTGGCGGTGCCCGGGTTCGACCCCGGGCAGGGCGCAGAGGGGCGGGCAGCCGGCTAGCTGGCGGCGGGGGGCGGACGTAGGCGGGGGAGAGATACGGGCGCGACGGCGCGATGGTGTTGGTGGCGGCGGTGACGGTGGTGATGTAGTGACGTCACCGGTGTCGGCGGCGAGGGTAGCTGATTGCAACCTGGCAGGGCGGCGGAAGAACTGTCACATGCATCAAGGCGCGGGGAAACAATGATTTAATTAATGTCTTCATTCCATTTCATTGATTGATTGATTGATTGATGATGGATTTTTTTTTTTTAAGTGGGACGCGCGAATTTTGGAATTGGCGCCCCCATGACACCTGGTCTAGCATGGAACTCCCATAATTTAGCGGGAAGCACTCAAAGAGTGCCCAGGTGGGCGGAAGTCGCAGGAACTTGTCCGCGCCGAGCAAAATGTGCTAACACACACATGGTTCCATTCCCCCTGTTTCAGAACACTCGGGGTGCAGGGATAACCAATACGGGTAGTCAGGTGTTGTGGATCGCCCAAGTAAAGAAAATATGGCCAGCAATTTATTATTAAAGATTAAAAATTAAAGATTTTAGTTGTGGCTCTTCAAGCCTTGCAAGTTGGACACCCCTGCACTAGAGAGATTGTAACCGATTTGCACGAATGCGTTTGAGCGAGCGAAAGTCAACACGCCGGGAGAGGAGGAGGCTGCGATTTAAATTGCTACCGAAAATCTGAGTGCTTCACAAAATCAATTTATTGCAATCAGCGATGGACACTGCAGTGAACATTAGGAATGGACTTGGCTGACACTGCCGCTGGTGGAGATGGGCCAGGTTGGGTGAAGTGGGCAGTGTAGGAATGACCGACGTGGTACGTTGAGCAGATGAAGAGAGGGGAGAAAAATATGCGAGCAACGTCGCAAAATCACCTAGAGAACACCTATCAACAAACCGAATAATTCTCATTTTAATACGTAGACGCGGAAGTTAAATCCTTCTGTTAGAAAAGGGTAGTTTCTTGCATCAAATATTTCTTTAATACTACTACATGATTTAATTGTTTTCAACGTAAAAAATAAACAACAATTGCTAGAACATATTATGTATTTTTACCTCCTTCTCTATTCTCGCGAGCGCGCGAGTGTGTGTGTGTGTGTGTGTGTGTGTGTGTGTGTGTGTGTGTGTGATGTGGCGTATTTTTATTCTGAATGAGGAACAATGTTTCACTCTCCGAATGTTTTCCTACTTTCTCACATAATGTTTTTTTTAAAATATTTCAAAACAAAATATTGTTTAAAAATAATACTTCAGAACAACAGAACAAACAACAGAGTGGGAAATCGTGCATTGAAATTAATGAATTCAAAACACAAGTGCAGGCGTGTACATTGATATGAGTACAGAACAATTGGTGCGGGCTCATTAAAGTTTTTGCGCTGTGGTCACAGTTTTGACGTCTTCTTTTCAATACACATAATATATATATAATATAAATAATAACTGTATTTAATTAAGCCAATTTTACCAAACATGATCTCTTGGCATAACTCTAATAGCAAGCAAGTTTCATAAACTATGCCCTCCAAAGCCGGCGCTCTGAACAAAAGCCAGCTTGGCGAGATCGGGCTTCAAAAAGCGAAATCACTCACACTTCCATACGATGGGTCCCCCATTTTATTTATTTCGGATGCAGCGGATAACAATGTGGGACAGCTGATTCAATTTAAAATATTGATTTTAAGTTAGAAAATATTAAATTTATTTGGTGCATATTTTACAGTGAATAGGTAATTCACACTGCTAGTGTGCCAATGATGGTACCAAATGTATTTCTCTACCATATCTAACGTCAGTATCAGTACTAATAAAGAAGCATTGCCTACAGCTCCTACTGTGACGGGTCCCCCGACTATTAAAACACATGTTATTAGTCCACAAATACGTAAAGTATTTTATTTGTTACTGCTGTTTTTGCCTTCTATGATTGGTTGATTGTTAGTGATTCCGGGCGCGTCAACTACTAGGGTCATTAGTACCATAAGTGTAGTCCATGTTTTTGCTTCGGATGGCGAGATCCGTAGCCGACCTACCGTCGACTAGCGAGATTTTCCTCAACCAGCGAGGCCCCCGCTCTCAACCGACAAGCTGCCGACCATGTCTCCCGGCAAGTGTGGTAGTGCAGTGGGCATGTTCGTGTAAGTGTGTGTAAGGGACGGATAGATCGCGGTGTGGTGCGTGGACTGTTTGTTAGGGAACTGCTCCGCATTCGCCTGGTGTTGATCGGATCGGAGAAACCGCAGAAAACTACCGATCAGAACAGCCGGCCGCTAGAATTCTCCTCCAGACAGCGACTGAATTCGACCCTAACAAACGGGCCACGGACCGCGCGCGATCTTTCCTTCTTCTTCCGTGGCCTATCCTCAGCCCTTATACTAGTATGCACTACACTACCACACATGCCAGGAGACCGGTCGGGAGCTTAGAGCTCGTCCCGACTGGGGCGGTGCCCCGCTGATGGGAGACACCTGGTTAGGGGAAAACCCTGCTAGTCGACGGTAGGTCAACGCCGGATCTCGCCATCCAGCGGGGGAAGATCACCGCCACCTCCGATGAAAGCATGCACTACCTTCGGGACTAATGACCTAAGTAGTTGACGCGCCCGGAATCACGAACTATCAATCAATCAATTAACGACGCCAGGGACCGTTGAGGCTGCTCGCGAGAGCTGCACTGTTACCGTCGCTAAAACTGTCAGGACGACCACACGATTAGTCAGTCTCGCGCGATTTATCGAGTGCTTTTCGAGTACAGGGGTTTCGCAAGCTCTCGCCGAGCGCAATCGGCGCCACACAAAGCAAGTGCTAGGCGGGGGTGGGGGAGGGGAGGAGGCACATTCTAGTGCAAGTGCTCGCTCGCACCACCCTCTCGAAAGGCTTCTCACTGGCAACTTTAGAAATAGTTGCGCTTTTCTTGTTATAGAACTATGTTTCTCTTCAAAGACATTTTTATGAATTAGCCTCTGAATTTATTGAATTTTTTTTCATAAAACAGAATCCTAGATAACATAATTATATATTTCCTTCGCTGTCTTTCTTTATTTCATAAGCACGTAGCGTGGGGCCTTAATGAAAATGACGTCTTTTATATAAGCCATTACGTTTGTTTCAACTTCTTACTTGCCTCTCAGACGTTTACGAGTAAAACAAGTTTTATGTATTGCAATATCGTCCACCACTCCCTTCATTTTTAGAATATAACACATCTGTACAGTAGTAGGGGAACATATTTCAGAGTGCACCACTGGCTTATACCCCGATTTTAATGTCTTGGTCTCTGATGAGTCTTCAATTTCCAAACTGAAACTCCCGATTGGAGAACAATACTCCCTCTCCTAATTCCACCACGGGGCCAAGAAATTTAAACCGCACATCCCAGTTCTGGACAGAGGGCAAAATAATAAAACTGCCATTAAGTTGCATTCCGTTATGTACTACAGAGCAGTATTCTCAAAGTGCAATCTTCCCCTCGAAATCGTAAAGCAACATCGTAAAATAGATAATCGTACTTACTAGTAGAATGCAAACAAAACACGTCCGTTTGAACTTGCGTTTCACTCACCTGAAA
>JAHLJT010000894.1:0-12314 GCA_031308135.1 Acheta domesticus
GCTGCGTGCGAACTCAAAATTATCTCTTCCAAGGTTGCACGCACATTTCTACACCTTCTTCCCGTTAGCTTTGAGGAATGAATGCAGACTGAAACAGCGACCAGTTTCACTTTTCGAAACCGTTGAAAAGTTTGGTTATCAAGACAAATCAGTTATATTTTCTTCACTCTAATCATTGTATTTGTGGAATAACCTGAAGATGAGCACAAGAAAAAAATATCCTCTACATGTCACATGTAAGGATATTATTGATTGCATAAGCGCTTATACAGTAGTTGTGAGTGGAGCGGACTTAGATGAGGAAGAAATATGACGCGCGCTTTGTGTACAGTTAGGATAATTCTCCAGCATTCGCTTGCAAATGATCCGAGAAACAAAGGGAAAATACTGATCAGAGCTGCTGGCCGCACGAAATCTCCTCCAAAGAGTGGTTGAATTCGATCATGCTACACATCTTACCCTTCCTGACGCCAAACACAAGGAACACACAAGCACAATGCATATAGACAACACACACAATCACGAAACGCACACAACCATGCCCGAGGACAGACTCGAACCCACGATCCTTCGGTCCAAGAACACCACGGCACTACTGACTTAGCGATCTCGGCCATCCGGAATCGGCTCGATCATGCCACACTAAAGTGGAAAACTCACCACCATCAGGACCCTAACTCAAGCCGTTCTCAAAGAACGAATCTGAGGAGTCAACGATGTTTCGGAGCCGATGCATTCCACAGGTGAACTGTTCATTCTCCAAGACATCCACCTGTGCTACGAAGAAGGACTTAACACAACCAGTGAAGCTACCGTTTCCAGAGAAGGGCGACTACGCTTTTTGTGCTGTTGTGGTTGACGAGTTCCGTCCTTTGTGATTGCGTCTCGATGCCGCCCCGTACACCCACGTCGCGCGGCCATTAGCCGAGGAACACATGTCTCTGCGCGGGAGGAAGCCATAACCGCGCCCTCCGATGGTCAGCCGGCGCAGCGGCGGTGGCGCGGCGGACGCGGCAAAGCCACAGGCACAGTGGCTCAAAATGGTAGAACAAAGCAAAAGCCGTAGTTAATTTATTTTTATTTGCAATTTTTACTTGTCTTTATTCACACTCACTATCAGTTACATTATGAAGGTAGCAACAAGCGCTTTTAGAAAAATTTGATTACAAGAAATATTCCCGATTAGAAACTATTTGCATTGTCATATTTTGGCTCTCATCCCTTACCATGGCCACGTAAAGTGACAATGTGCTGTTATCCTTTCTATTTTTCGCAACTTTTAACAGTTCTGCCGGAGCCTTTGGAGGTCATGGAGAATGGAGGTGGGAATTTCTTGGCTATTTACATTGCTAGAGATGAGAATCGATCCACGGCCAATTCGTGTGGACTTAATAGGGATGAACGAGTGTTTGCGGCAGGTTTTATTGGATACTCCCGGTTTCCGTTGCTCATTTTTCACCATTGCTGCATGACCATTAATACCATCATTATCGCTTATATCCAGTCATAAGATAGTTAAATAAAAAAGTAATTGTTATAATATGTAAGTGTATCTTTGAGGGTGTTTTTACACAATCACATTCACAATCCCAAAGTAATGACCAGAAATGGTGGAACCAACCCTCTTGAATTTCAGCAATGTGAATTACACTAAATGACAAAGATGCATTTGCCGATCACTTCGTCTCTGATAGGCATCACTCTGAAATACTAATCAGAACTTCTAGGTCTTATCGAGGAGTAAACATAATTTATGATAATTTGCTCTTTGGTCCATAACGCTAGCAAGGTGGCACCTATGAATATATGCTTCGTATGATGTTTGGGAATGGGCACTAGAGCTTTCACCCCTATCTTACTCTTGCCTTACATTAGCAGTTTTCCTTTCTCACTATACTTTTTTTAGAACCCTTGCGTAAAACTAGCACTTCATATTACTATTATTAGATAGAGTATTTTCTCGGTTCTCTTGCAGCAAATAGCTTTTGTTTGAAGCACACATCAAAGTGAATAAAAAACGGAAGTGTCATTAGTAAGATTGACTGCTAATTCTTATACTCTGAATGATTCCACAATTATGAACTTGTTACTTTCTATGAACTTATACAAAAAGTATCGTTGTACAAGAGTATCTTTGGCATTCTCATTTCAAGATTCATTTCAGAAACGTTTTATTCCTATGCTTAATACTCACTTCCAGAACAACTAGCAAAATGCTAACTACTGCGATGGCAAGTCTGTTGCAGCGTAATATGTATTGAAATGTAATAAGTAAGCAGAGTCTTGCAAGTACTCTTGACTACCCGTATGTCGCCGCAAAAAAGACTGGAATGCCGACATTTCGATCACGTCGTGGTCTTCCTCTTGTCAGATCTTGTAAAACCAGTCCTGAAGAAGACCACGGAAAGTAGGTTGAAATGTTGGTATCACAGTTTTCGACGCAGCGTCACCCTGAAATCCAAGAGGACTTGCAGCATATTGTTTTAAAATCTGCTTTATATGCATTTTTAGAGGAGATCTTGGGAGTGAGGGTAATCACCTATCCAGCAATAGCACACTTACAGTTTTGTAACGATGGTTTCTTATAAATTGTTCAAAATCGACATACCAGCTAAGATTGCTCAGGACAAAAACTGTTGCCATGTTTCTGAGCAGGAGTTCCTAGGACTTTAATTCCAGCAATGGCGGATATTAGACACTAACTTTACAGTTAGGTTTAATTCAGCTTCTGCCAGGAGTAGAATTCTAAAGACCCGCCCCTCTGATCGCTAGTTTTCTGTGCTTTCTCCAATTAATACCAGGCGAATTTCGGAGCAGTACCATATAAACGGTCCACGCACAACGTGCGATCTTTCCTTCCTCATCCTTCACGCTTCCTCTCTTCTTCACACACATTAGCACTTACACGATCTAAATCAGTCGTAATCTTAGAGCTTGGCGCAGTTGATGGGTACCTTGCTGATGGAGGCTTCTGGAGAAGAGAATACATCACAAGCCGTCATATAGGTCGGCAATGGATTTCACATTCTAGCAGAATCGAGCAGTTCTATCTCCAGACAAAAACACTTCCTCGGATATTACGTCCGCTAAACTTGCGGGACTAATGACCAAGTGTGTCCGGAAAGCCAAAAATAATCAGCCTACAAAACCGTCGTATTTCCTTACCATATTACGCATATACATAAAGGAAGCGCAAACGACACAACGAATCCTCGAAGAAAGAAAAAAAAGCTTCTTGAGTTTATTTCCGTTGTGAGCCCCTGTCCTGTGGGGGCGGCTGCGGCGGGAGCGAGGAGCGAAGCGATGCGGTGCGGTGCGGTGCGGTGCGGTCGGGGCCACCAAATTACCGTCGCCGCGGCGGGCGGCGCGCCGGTCCACCGCCGCCGCGTATTCCGATTCGGAGGAAATTGAATGCGGTGGCGAGCGCCGGGGTGGCGCGCGGCAGGACCTCCGGCGTCGCGCCTGCCCATAGCGCGCACCCCCGCGCCGCCGCCTCCGCCGCCCCCGCCGGAAGCGGCTTGATTGCCTCGCGGGAGGTGCGCGGGCCGACGCCTGCGAACCCCGCCACCTAGGCCCGCCGCCATGGTGAGCGGGACTTGCAAAGGGTCGGAGGTCAATAACACGTGGGAATAAATGAACTAGTGGTGTATTACATGTTGATGCAAACTAATGTAATATTTTATGTACGTGCGTAGAAGAAATTTAGAGGGGAAAAGGGGGCGAGGTTTTTCCTCTCCAATATTTCGAGCTTTATTGAAATTTTCACAATCATCTGCATAGAATTAGGCATGTGTCAAAAATTAATAATACGCTGGACAGACAAACGGACGGACAAACGGACGGACAAACGAACGGACAAACGGACGGAGAAACGAACGGACACACGGACGGACACACGGACGCACGCACCTACTTACACACGAACAGACAGTTGGACGAACAGTCGAATGGACAGACTGACAGCAGATGGACAGACGGATAGACAGACAAGGGACTAACGGACGATGGGATGAACGGATGGACGAACGAACGGACGGAGGGAGGGAGGGACGGACAGACGGATGGATGAACGGATAGACGGACGAACATAAAGACAAACGGACGAACGTTTTAAAACAATCCTTATTCGGTGTCATGAATCCCCAAATACATATTTCCGATAAAATATAGATATCGATTTTCCGCATCATTACATTTCTTTCTCTAAATTACGTGTACTACTCTCAATATTCACATGTACACGAGAAATTAAGAGAGAAGACAATCAAAAGACGTACTCTTAAAAGGTCCCAAGCTGCATGCTTTCCCGTTAACGTGATCTGAGAACTGCACAAGGAAGTGCCATAGCTAAAACCGAACAATTCTAGCGATTTCGTTGGACAGAACCTAATGCCTTTTGAATTGTTATTTGTAATCACTGCTCATGAACCGCTTCACATAATAATTCATCAAGATCATAAAACACGAAAGAATTATCACCTTAGCATGCTCGTACTAATTTTACTTTATCTAATGCAGCATTTTCACTTACTATTCTTTCACAATTGTGTATCTAATTTCTAAATCTAAAATAATTTCTAAAAATTATATTCTCAACCTGTATTCTTTTTGCATTCTCATATGGTTGGAAAGCCCTAGAAGAAATAGTATTCGAGATTACTTCAAGATATCGATATCGATCATTGTTTAAATTTATGTTCAGGGACTATTGAATGTCCCGCTGTTTAAGTTAACAATAGGCTACATACTGATGACCTCACGTCTACGTCAACATTTTCATCATAAATGCTTCTCAATCATCGTCTCCTCCTACGCTCGTAAACGAGTATACCTCACGACAGACAAAACGCATACACTTCCCATCCCAATCTTCAATCTGCTCTCAGGAAATACGTTTAGACATTCAATTTCAACCGCATGTTACAAACAATTCCATCAAGCCTCCCTCCCCCCCAGCGCAAAACAGCAACATCGCACTAACAGGTCCCACATATGCCGGTCGGCCACGTGCCCTCCATTAGCGGGTATGAAATCAAGTTGGAAAGAGCGCGGCGCCACAATACGCCATATGTTCACCGGGGGCCTGCCCCCCCGCGCCCCGTCGGCAGCGGCGGCCCGGCCAGGCCGGCCGCACTTAAATTACAATCAGTAAAGCATACCTAAATAGCGGCCACTTAGGCCGCGCGCATCGGGAGCGGCATGTCAAACGGCGCTCGCGACCTTCCCCTCCGCGCCGCGCGTCCACGCGATCCGGGCATAACGCTCACATAACGCACCCGCCGCGCCGCGCCGCGCCGCGCGAGCGCAGTGGGCGGAAACGCCTGGCGCGGGGGACACAAGTTATTGATAATGCACCAAGGCCGTTATAAGGGTTCTAATCATCGAGCGGCAACCAAACGCCCAAGGGCCTTTGGGCCAGAGGGCGTTTGGTCGCCCGTGGTTATTAGAATAGTCAACGCCCGTGGTTCACACATGATTTTATTTTCACCTAATTTTGTTGATTTATAGTTACTAATTAACTAGCTGTTAACTTAACTCGGTTTGTTTTTTCATATTTCCCTTCTATAATTCCCCTTCATAATTTCCTATCATAATTCCCTCCTTAGAAAACATTTTATTGATTGATATTTACTAGATTAGATTAATTTTATTTATTTATACTTACTAATTAACTAGCTGTTAACTTAACTCGGTAGGGTTTTTCATATTTCCCTTCCATAATTCCCCTTCATAATTTCCTCTCATAATTCCCTCCTTAGAAAACATACAGCATCTTTGAACTGTTTCTTATTTCCTCATAAGCACGGTCCTCACGATGCAGGTAAGTGTTATGCGGTGCATATTTTGCTGAGTATCGAAGGCAATAACAAGCAATAACGTATCAGCAAAAAATAAAATGAATATTCATAAGAGAGTTGTAAACTAATTTCCTTAGTGAGTAAGATTTAGAGAGAGGGAGAGTTGAGAAATAGAGAGTATTGATTTCGTGTGTGTCAACTAGTGAGGTTATTAACGCTCAAGAACCTGCATTTTACATCCCAGAAGATGGTTGAATTGAATTGAACTGAATTGCCTTATTTTACGTGGCGAGACTCGGGCCATGAGGTCTGCTCTTCCGTCTGACCACGCAAATATGCTCCTTTCACCATCTAGCGGAGAAAGAAGGTATTCCTTGGGCAACTTCAATTTAGCTTAGAGGCGCCATTTAGGCTTGAAGATTTTTTACATTCAGTAAATCTACTAACATGGGACAGCCGACTTTACTTTCCCTCCAAAGGAAAGCGTACGAAGGATTTTTTCGCCCTTAAAAATCCAGAGCTTCGATCGCGTTTGAATCCACGAACTTGGGTATAACAGTCCGATACGCTAACCGCTACACCATCGAGACCGCGGAATTGTGGTGCTCCTTCTCCGCTGGAAGGCGCTAAACTGAGCGTCAGTTCACAGCGTTTCACTGCTCTAGTATCATTTACAGCGGGGTACAGCTCCACCCGCAGCAACCTCTATGCTAGTTTGGTTTCTCGGTGTGTGTGTTAGTGAACTGCCCGTAAATGTGTGTGTTTACGGGGAGATGATACAGACGAGGAAGGAAAGACCGCGAGGTGACAGTGCCGCGGTATTCGCATGGTATTGATGGGAGAAACCACGGAAGAGTACCGATCAGAGCAGCCGGCCGATAGAATTCTCTTCCAGTCAGTGGCTGAATTTGACCTAGCTATGTAGCTAATGTCGAAAAGCCGGCATCGTCCGGAACAAAAACGAGAACCTCTCGGTCGACGATCCTGCAGTGGCAACGAAATAGTTTTCTTTGCAATCAATGACATTCACAAGTCGTAATAAAGGGCTTCGCACTTGTATCAACCTACAAGGGATACTTTTGTTGAATTATTTTGAGCGTAAAGACTCCAATTCAACGCAGTAACGCAGCGTCGGGCAGAATCGCCTATCGCCCACTGCGCGTCCGGGTGGGGGCGGGGAGGGCCCGGAGGCGGGGCTCGTGATCGGCGCTTCGCACGCAACGTGCGCGGGGCGGGGGGGCGAGGGGCTGCATAGCGCGCGCTGGCGCTCGTCAGCCATATGGCCCCCGCAGTGGCCCTCGATTGCCGCCCGGGGATCTCCGCGGGGCGCCCAATAACTTCTCTACCTCAAGCGCCACGAGCCAAGGTGCGCCGCCGCCCCCGCCTTCACTCGCGGCAATTGGGCCGCGACTGGCCTCGTCATCGGCGCCGCTCTCATCTGTTTTACTCGCTGCTTTGCATACGGTGAAAGGGGACGTCGCGCTATTAAACTAGTGGAGCAACAAAAGCACATACTTTCTCACATTAATTGTAACTTACAGTTTTTGACAATTGAGAGTGTTCAACGAAAATAAGACCAGGCCATTTTTCAGCGTCCTTTTTGCTCCAACCGGAGTGGGGATAGCATAAATTTGGAGCAGTTTTTAAGAGTTAAAAAAACAACTTATAATTCAAGCATGGAAAATGGAAGAATGGAAAATGGCACACATTTCATCTATTTATAAAAAGGCAACAAGAATGAATGTGAAAATTATAGGGCATTACTGTTACCAGTACAATTGGGAGACTGTACGGCCGGATATTAAGGGAAAGATTGGAAATAGAGAGGAGGAAATGAAGGAACAGAGCGGTTTTTGCTCAGGGAAATCTTGAATTAATAACATATTCTGTCTAAAACAAATTATTGAAAAACGAATGAGTGTAGGCAGAGAGATTCATATAGTATTTGTGGATCTGAGAAAAGCATTTGACTCGGTACCCCTATCCAAACTGGGGATACTATGGTAGAAGAGAAAATAAATAGAGTAGATATAAATGCTATAAAGCGTCTATATGCAAATTGTCAAAGCTGCGTAAATTGGTGCAAATAGTTCATTAGCTTTTAAAATAAATAAAGGCCTAAGGCAAGGTTGTTGTATTTCCCCAACTCTATTTAAAATGTACATTAACGAGTTCTTCACACATGGAAAAGAAAATGTAAGGACATGGGAATACCTATTGGTGAAGATTTCCTATATACATTGAGAAGAAACACAAAATTACATTGTATAAAACTTGTTGAAAGTCTATTCACATATGGAGCTGAGTTATGGACTATTAATGACAGGGATAGAGTAGGATTCAAGGAACAGAAATGGAATAGGAGGCGGTGTTGTCAGTTACAAGAAAGGAAAAAATGAAAAATCAAAGAATAAAGAAATAATGAAACCTGGAAAATCAACCTTAGAACTCATAGAAACAAAGCTTTGCTATGGTATGGGCATTTAGAAGGTTGGACAGTGAGCGACTGCCAAAGATGATGTGGGAATACCATCTGAGAAAGAGATATAGAGGAAGACCAAGAAGGAAGTGAAAGGAGATATAAGATCAATGATGGCGGCGAGAGATTTAGAAGATGATGCTTGGAAGATCAAAAGAAATGGAGATTAGGCAGCGAGAAACGGCGACAGCTGTAGAATACTCGCTTTAACTACTACTACTACTATAATTCAAGCATACATTACAAGCAAATTTCTCGTTGTTGTTTTAAACATATACATTTATCTTATTTAGTTTTTAATAAGTAAAAAGTCTCTATCAATGTTAATTTTTTTGCAGTTTTTAAAACACAGAAAGGTTGCTGAAGATGAGACCACTACATTTTATTTAGCATACTTTTACTACCCCAAGGTGAAAAAATTGGAAACATGAGACAATAATTGTTTAAAAATTATCTATCTTTTACACACTATTACCCAAAAACTATGTGCATTTTCGAAAACTTGTACATGATTTTTAAATAGCTGTTTTACAAATAGATTTCATTAAGGGAAATTATCTCTATTTTCAATATTGAAGTTGTTGGAGGAACCCCAAGAAATTTTGAAGTTTTACAATTTTCAAAAGTTTAGAGTTTTTAACGAAAATGAGACCTGTACCTTATTTGGAGCATGCTATCTTATATATGAGGGAAGATAAGTAAAAAATGTGGGGTCCCTTTTTAAAATGTTTTAAGACTTCATGTAAAGTACTCCCTAAAAATCAATATATCCGTCTTCAATTCGCCGGGACTCTGACACATCCATTAGGAAATATTAAACTTGGAGATACTCGCTGAACGGTTTAGGCACTGCCGTTTGATCACCGGACAGAGAATAGCACTTCCAACATTAACTATTTATTATGCAATGTGTCCTATGTCTGACGCCAGGAGTGTCTTCCTATGTCTGGAACAATGACGCTGCAGAGGAAGCGCAGTCGACGTTAGCGTTTTGAGCTCTGGTGTGGAAGACACAGGTGATGTTCCTCGGCGCCCGACCTTTTGCCGTTCGCATTGCACCGTGGCGTTTGCGTCACGAACCACGGGAACACAGTACGGACCGCCGTTGCAAAAGCCACACCACCGCTGGCCGTCATGTTGCATGATGAGAGCGAGAAATGTTATTGAGAAACATTTTGAAAGTGATAAAAGTGGGACAATTTTCACGGTAACCAATCAAAATAATCTGATGAAGGTGTACAAGATGCAATATTTAAATGAATGCTTCATAAATCTTTTCAATGTCTTGTAACGAGATGATAATTTTGGTATCTGGCAGCATTTAAAATTCTCGCTAATATTGTGACGCAAAATAATGTATGAATCTCATTGGCTAAGACGGATACGATGCGGAAGAGCCTCCCCTGGTTTTGACTCCAGTGTTAGGAGTGAATGTTTTCACCACGTCGTTGCTGTGTGGTCGACTTTTCGTACCTAAGCGAATTTTATTTGCCCTTAGCGTCCTTAGAGCAGGGATTTTTCGTAACACTATGTATTTGAAAAGACAGCAGAAAATTTACTAAAGAAGATTTACTCGGTCGAGTTGTTTTACATTGAAAAAAATATGTTCCTGATTTCATATCTCCTAAAACGTACATTGGTGTCAGGCTTTTGTGCATGTTGTTCTATTGTGCTATCAATAGAATATTGATAGGATTAATAAACTGCCCAGAAAACAGTTTATTATATCTAAACGGGTCTAAGTGTCTAAATATCCAACTTCCCTATCTGCATTCATTCATGCTTTTACGCTTTAAACTGCTGCAGAAGGAATTTGGCGTAAGTTCCCAATAGCTGTATGTTGATACTACATATTTTTAATATATTTAAATTCGACAGACGGTGAACCATACTATATTAATTCAAAATAACGAAATAAACAAGCAAAATCATTTTTTTTCGAAATTAGCATTTTTAAGTTCCGTCAAACTAGGTCAATGTTTGTGCTTGGAAATGTGAGACTTACGAAGCATATAAAATATTTTCGCTTATCTTAGATATTTACAAATACGAATTTTAATGCGCATCATTCGAAATGTGTACGTCAGTAAGCATTTTCTTTAGATCTTTGTAACATATTCATCATCATTCTAATCTTTAAAACCTCTATCAAACTTAATATGGGAAGCAATAGTCAACAACCACTATGATCACTCGTGATCACAGTGATTTGGAGGTTCCCCTTCCTCCGTATTGTGATCATTCGGGGGAGGATGTCAACCATGAATCCTCTTCCAATTTCTATGATCATTTAGGAATGTTACATCATAATCATTTCTGAAGAAACGGATTATAATTGTTTTTATTATTATTGTTATTATTATTATTTTTATTATTGTTGTGATATCGATAGATGATGACAGTAATAACGATGATTATGATAATGTTGATGCAACAATAATTGGATGAGAGGCAGTGGAATAGGGAGAACACCTTAGAAACTCGTCTCGCATTCGCTTGGAGCACAAGAAATTCCACCTTTAAGTGACCGGAATATGAACCGTAAGTCCCCGCTCGCTGCTACCGCTCGCCCCCTTACAACAGCAGCATCCCCTCCGTTGGAACGCTTCCATCCGCGCCACCTGTCATGCCATGACCTGTCCACATTCGCTGACGCCCCCGCTCCAGTCTCCAGCGTCCCCCACCGTCCGCCGCCACAGCCGACCCTGCCACCACCGCCATTGCCATCGCCACCGCCACTACAACTGCCACCGCCACCACCACCTCCACCGTCGCCGCCACCGCCCACCGTCTTCTCAGCCTCCACCAAGACCGCCGCCGCCGCCGCCTCCGCCTCCGCCCACCGTCTCCACTTCCTCCAACGTCTTCTCAGCCTCCACCAAGATCGCCACCCCCGCCGCCGCCGCCGTCGCCACCACCGCTGCCACCGCCGCCGCCGTCGCCACCGCCGCCGTCGCCGCCACCGCCGCCGCCGCCGCCGCCACCACCGCCACCGCCACCGCCACCGCCACCGCCACCGCCACCGCCACCGCCACCGCCACCGCCACCGCCACCGCCACCGCCACCGCCACCGCCACCGCCACCGCCACCGCCACCGCCATCGCCACCGCCGCCGCCGCCGCCGCGCCGTCTGCCGCTCTAGTCCGAAGGCGGTCGTATTATGTTACCGGCGGCCATTGTGACCGTGCACCGCAGACGGCATCCGCATTGCATCCGTGGCGTTATGGGCCCTCCTTGACCCAGGGGCAGCAGCAGCCGCCGCCGCCAGTTGCTGTTCTACTACGCTGACCTGCTCCCTCTCGCTTGCATGATGTACGAGCCACTTTGGAGTGTTTTATTGATTGTAACTTGTGTATGCCTTTTCATTTCGTTTTGCTTCATTTGGTAAGCGATCTTCCACCGTCGAAGGCCAAGTGCGTGCTCTGTTCTTTGTAATCTTTTTTTTTACGCTTTATTATCTCGAAAATTTATTCATTAATTACGCTTTAATTTTTTATTAGTCAATACAAAATTGTTCTACAATTTTTATAACACTAATACGAAAAAGCATTATCTTAGAATAGTGTCAGCTCTATTCTCTGTCAATTCCCATTTAGCCAATTCCCATCCCTGAAACTAAAAAATTATCTTCATTGTATTAGTCATGTTTTTATTTGCCTTATTTTTCCATTTACTATTCTTTTTGATATCTCAGTCGCAACTTAAAATATTGCATTCCCGACCGATATTTAATATATTTTAAATTCTACGTTTCTGTTTTCCATGTAGAGAACGGTCGAGAGCTGTGAATATAGTAGGGAAGCTTATCGTATTGCTAATAATGATATGCCGGGATGTTTGTGTGTAATCTGTTAATGGCATCGATGCTTCTGACTAAATCGAGTGTATAGAGAAAGACTAATGAAGTGTGTTAATTATTCATTTGCGCTTGAACAGCTTTTAGGCGATTATTCCTGATTATAAACGAAACAGATTAATATATTCTTTACATTTTAATTAATTTATTGAGATTTGTTCCAAATTATAATAGAGGTACT
>JAHLJT010000895.1:0-33500 GCA_031308135.1 Acheta domesticus
ATACTGGTGGCGATGCTGCGTTGCTGATGATTATGACGACGATGATTGATATTCTAAAAACGTTATATTACGTCTTTTCGTATTTTTTAATAAGTTTCATTCCATTGAATACTAGAAACAATTATATACAGAATACAGTATTTGTATTACTCCGTTATGTTATATTTAATGAAATACCTGCTGCGAAAACTTCTGCTAGTCGTACTAATTGATTATGGGCGACAAATAACTTTGAAAATACTCATATGTATCCAATTTCTCGGTTCTTTTCTCTCTGTTTACAGATAAATAATTGAATTTGTAATGATGGTGCGAAAGTGTCTAGGTTTTTATTTTTTAAGTCGAGAAATAAAAAAAAAAGATGGTAAAAAATTAATTTTTTTGCTACGGAAAGTACCGCGAGATTGTATTGCACAGAATACCGTTTCAGCTTGTCACTTGGAGATTACTGTCAGATTACTTTTTCAATAACATCTAAAGCATTTTTAGTCCAGTTTTGGCGAAAATTCTCAAACATTTCTTGCACGTATCATCACCTGTAACCCCAACCACCATTGACTCGCCCACAGCATCCACTCCCGCACTCGTAGCTAGCGTCGATCGTGATTCTCAGTGTCACAGATCAAATAGAGAGAACGAACGGGCCGCTCCATTCTCACCCACTCGCTGGGATAGCCGATTCTCGCTCTTCCCCGCAGGTCGTGTTCCTGAGCGGCCACAAGCGCCCTCGCTTTGTCCTCGCGGGCGGCCGGCGCAGCGCGACGCGACGCGGCGCGGCGCTTCGGGAGAGGTGTCTTGTCCCAGGCGCTGTATAAACCAACGGCGCACGGCTCGGGCCTGTCCACGGCCGACGGCACAGCACAGCGCTGCGCCGCACCGCGCCGCGCCACACGCCGCGCACGCCGGACCCTACCTCCCACCGTGGGCTACGCCGCGTCCGCCCTCGCGACTGCCTCCGCCCCCCGCCCGTCTCCCAGCCCGTCCCCGCGAAACCGCCCCCGCGACCGCCCCGCGACCGCCCCCGCGACCGACCCCGCGACCGCCGCCCGCGACCGCCCCCGCGACCGCCCCCGCGACCGAACCCGCCCGCCCCGCGACCGCCCCGCGACCGCCCTCGCGACAGCCCCGCGCCCGTTCCGCCTCCGCCCCCCTCAGCCCGCCCCCACCCCCGCACACAGCCCTGATCCCGCCCTTGTCCCCGCTCCCCGCGCCGCATCCGCTCCCGCGCCCGCGCGCGCACCCTCGTCCACACGGCCCCCGCGCCGCCCACCGCCCGCGCTTCCCTCCACGCTCGCTCCCGCGCTCTCCTCGTGCAGCTTTACGCACAGACGTGGAGGCGAGCACGGCTGGAGCCCTGGGAACTCCTTGTCGCAAAGCGGCCGCCGGCAGGCTTGTTAGTTTTGCGACGCATCAGTGTGTGTTGTTTTTTTTACTTACAATTGAGGAGGCTGGGATTGCGCAGTCTTGAGGAAATTGCAGAGTAAAAGATTGGTGGGGATTGAGCTTGTCACAATTATTCATTAAACTGATCAAGTGTGTAGATGTATTTTCTTCTCTACATTCTCTTTTTTAATGTAGCATTTACTATTGATTCGTATAATGGAAACTATTTATGTAAAACATAAATTGTAATAGCCTCTCTCCTTAAATTAAAAATTTCTCAGAAGGTACTGATGTTCTTTAAGCCTGAATAATTTGTTTTCTTGCACGAAAAACAGTACATTTTCAGGACGAAATTCATAGCAGAATTGGCAGGACATTCCCTTTTTCGTATTTGTTTCTTTTCATGTTTCATGCTCTGAACTCTTATTGCAGTAATTTCGTGTAACCATTCATTTCCTAAAGTTTGCAATTAGTCTAAAAAATCTTTGCTTTCTTGCCAATTTAATTTATATCCCCAGTCATCAATGAAAAGGAAATATGTGTTATGGACAATAGTGAGCATTTTGGAATACATTGTCACAGAAGCATTTTGAAAAGGGAAACCTTTTTTTATGGATAATTAGAATGCAATTAAATTTAAAGACTATCACAGTATACTCTCTCTAGTTTGATAAAACCCATTCTGATTAAAACAATTGTTTAAAACTTTCCGAGTGTTTCACAATGTCTCTTTGCTTCCCTGAGGCCAATAGCTGACTCAGTTTTTGATGAATTGGTTTTACATGAAACTTTTCTGCAATGCAAATATGACATGTCCCTTTTTTAATAATTCTTTATTATTCCGTTAATAGCGAAGTTCGTTTGGATGAAAAACTATTTTGAGGTGATTTTAATTAAAGTTTGAGTTTCACAGTCATAAAGGAGAACGCATATTTTGCGGATAGTCTAACTCATAGATGAAATACGTAAGATAAAATATAATCGTACAGGATATTTAGGTCACCGAAGGGTTTAAGAGAACTCCATTTCGTGAAAACTCAGCTCTATTAAATTTTTAACTTTCTTGTGTGCTTACTTATGTTTGCTATCGTATGAATGATAAAAAAAACTTTTTGCGATATATTTGTATTTCATTGAGTATTTCATTATCTCAGTTGTTGTTGTTGTTATTATTATTATTATTATTATTATTATTATTATTTCAGATAATTAAATTAAAATTTATACTTCTGTTAAGTGTCAGATATTTGCGAATACATTGATGGCGATTCTGTTTTTAAAATAGTAATCATGTTTATATAAAGCCTCATCTCATTCTTTGGATAATTATTTGATTTTTTTCCTTCGAACATTGTCAACTCTTGCCCCTCACTTATCAAGTTTCAGATATAATTTATTCGGAATCATTCGGTTGGTAAGATTTTGGTAAATATAGTAGATGTTTACAAATGCGCAACTTCATTTTGGGCATTTCTAAAACAGATAAAACGTAAATCTGAAGCACCACTTTTCCAAATCTTGCATTTCTCACATGCGAAAGCACGCCTGCCAGGAATTACTATTCGTTAATATCTCCAACTTTACCGCTTGCGTTCTCATTCCGCGCTCCTACCGATACCGAATATCGCCAAAGTTCGCAGGGATGCTGAAACGCTAGTCTCGTCGTAAGAGACGCCACAACCCGGCGCAATAACGATTAGCAAGCGGGAGTTTTAGCCGCACAGGAACCTCCACCCCTGCCCTTCACCTCTCTGCTTTGCCCCGTCACACCTCACACCGCATTGTGACGCTCCTAAGCCCTTCCGTAGTTGCGCCCCGCCTTTCCACCCTGCCATTCCTCCTCACCACTCCGTCCCGCTCTCTCCCCTCCATCCCGCTCCGCACCTCTCCTCTCCGTCCCTGCTCCTCCCCTCACCATATCTCCTCACCCCTCCCACTGTGCCCTCCCTGCCCCGCTTCTCCCCTCACCCTCTACAGTCCCTCTCTCCCTCCCTCCCACCCACCCGCCCGACACCTGTGTAATCCTCACCTCCTCGACCCTTTTTTCCGCCCCGCCCTTCCAGTGCCACCCCACCCGCTCTCTCCACCCACCGCTCTTCCCTGCCCCATCCCACTCATCCGGCCCAACCCAATCCTCTCCCTATATCTCGCTCTGCCCGCAACGCACCGTCCTCCTCTGCTTTTCCCGAAAGCAAGGGAGGTTCAGAGGTTCAGACACAGTGCGCTACTTTCCTTTTACGTCTCGCCGGCGGCAGGAGAGCGATAACTCGGAGCACTCGGGAGTTCCCCGGAGGGCCCCCAAAGTGCCTCTAGAGAGCGCGCGCGGGCGCCAGGGCGTGCGCCAGCGTCAATAGGACGCCCCCTTGCCCTGCACCGGCTGTTGCCGCTGCCCGGGAATAAGCAGTTACATTCAAATTATCTCGCTACGCGAGACGCCGTTTTTTCCTTCTCCTCAGACGCCGTTATAGAGGAAGGTGACTTCCAGGTGTGGCATCATTTTGTTATGGGGAAAATAAAAGAAACTATGCAATAAAATTACTGGCGAGAGGAGGAAATAGTTATTTTCATCTCGAGAAATCATTTTCTTATTTGTCTTCTTTATGTTTTAATTTTATGCTGGGAATGATAACCACAGAAACGTTAATAAAGTGTATGGGGTAATATTTAGAATAATACAATAAACATGCAGTAAATTTTAAATTAGTGTAATCTTTGAAGGGAACGCGTCGCAAGAAGGGATCCCGACTCATTGAGAATGCTAATGTTATATACAAAAGTCATTTCTGTCAACGGATGAATTCACATTTTTGGTATCTCAGATTTTTATGAAACGCTTACTATTGTAGTTGCAAGAAAAGCTATGTGAAAGCTTAAAATTTCTACCGATGCAATCTCTCACATAAATTGACAATATCACAATGTTTCCTTCCTAGTTTTTACATTTTATTCTCAGAAGTAAAGTACCACATAAAGATAAGCAAGTTATGAGGAATTGAGCTAGTATCCTATACGTTTTTTCTTAATTGAAATCATAATGCTACTGATAATGTATTTGATGTGTGAAAAATACTTTGTTTCGCTATATCAATACACTATTATTCCTTTTCGTCGCATTTCATTCTTTCTTTTACGTGACATTTCCAGAAGTTTTTGTTTCTTGGCAATGGCGCGAAAAATAGTTCAAATGACACTCTCGATCATTGTTTTTCTTCAAGGACATTGTATCTTTTTTCCTCGTCTCAGTTATGTGTTATGTTAGTCCGTTTTGAGCGTCCATCTTTCAAATAAATGATCTTCGCTCAGGGCGCTAGCGGGTCTGTAAACGCGATGACGCTCTCTTTTGCGTTATTTATCGCCGGTTTTTATGAACACAATAAAACTGAAAAAAGTTCAAAGCTCTTGTGCCGAGCAGCGAGGGAATTGTGAGCTCCAGTCTGGGCGAACTTGGTCATAACGAGATTAATTTATTAAGAGGGAGATATAGCCGCGCCTCCTTGCCTGTCAGAGCGTTCCTCTTCGCTTCGTTATCGGGGGCTTGGAAGCCCCAACGGCAAGTGTTTCGCACCCGGCCTGTCTTAATCAGTTGCCTCGCCGGCAAACGGGCAGACTCAGTACCTCGCCTTGAAACTTCAAGTAGTAATCTCGTATGGACAAGGTCTTTTAGAAATACTTTATGAGTAGCTGAGAAGTTGAAGTTAGCTTATGGTGTCCGATGGGATAGAGAAGATGGAGGATATAAAAAACACTAATATATGTCACTATAAAAAGCACATGAATAATTATAATATTTTATGCACAAAGAGGCTTAATATTGTCGATTATTCTCGTCAGTGTCACCAACATAAAATAACTGTATTTGCGATGACAGTATGAACATTACTATAACAGCCAAATTATTACAGTGACTATTGAAATCTATATGTCTGCGTTTTTTTAGATTACTTTTCTTGGCAGAAAAGAAGACCCAATTCTTTTGTAAATCGTAATTGAATTAATCGTGGGAAATGTGTCCTCCTGGAATGAAAACACTTGTAGTTTCTACGTTGAATTATGCATTTATAAAAATAATAATACAATGGATGAATCTTATAAAAATGTAATTTAACGGCAAGAAAAATTAATTCTATTTAATGCTTAAATATTACATGTTAATTTTCCTTCAGAATGTTCAACTTTTAAATAATTGTGTTCTGTTATGTGTTCTGTTCGGTACGTGGTACGTGTTCTACTTTTTGTAATCAAATATGATTTTGCAAATGCATATTTGAGTTCTGAAAGTGAAAGTAAATTACTCTATTGAAACATATTAACATTAATGTGCGAAAACATTTCACAGTAGAACACAGTTACGTTTTTTATGAATAATGCGATTTGCTAATATGCTTGTCTCCGAAGTATAAAGCACAGGTACTTTTTCCAAATTTTATTTCTTTTATTTATTAATACCCAAGTTTTATGCACCATTGCATTTCGTGGTTGTGATTTTGGAAATTGTATTTGTAGTTTCAGCGAGGGAAATTATGCAATTATTTGGAGTGAACCCGTTTAATTCTCTTTGAATGTGGTCGTTATTTGGTGTGTAAAATGTGATAAAATGAGGGGAAAGTTCAGCGTATTTGTTTTCTAACTATAGTGGTATTTTTAATTGTCCACAATGCAGTTGTAGACTCTAATACTGTTGGTATGATATGAACAGTGAGGAAGGTATTAAATGTTTTATATCGTTACATTTAATTTATGATTACTCATTTGTATATTATCTTATTATGCTTTCTATTTTACCTAATGCGAAAAGCTTCAAAGACGGTTGATAGTTATTTTAGCTTTAAATTTTTAGTGTATTTTACATGAATGTGACGCTTTCAGGTGTGTTCTATAGAAATGGAGATGGCCGTAAATGAGTGAACAAATCAGTTCGCTTGGCTGTTCTTCCTTAAACATAGTTGACAAGTTTTCGCCATAAATTTCCAGGTGTTGGCCCTTACGTCGTAATGTCAACGTGATACATTCGGCGTCAGTGCAACCCTCACTTTCGCCTAACGCAATTACATGTTTGTTACCAGATTCGAATTCTGCTGACCATAATTCGCCATAATATATGTTGAGATAAAGCATTTGAAATGTAGTAGTACATCCAAAATGGGTTAGCTTGAAATGTGAACTAACCGCAAGACAATTCCGATTATAATTTCACACTGGGGAATTTCCATAAATTTGCGTTACTGTCTTCTTTGTGAAAAATGCATTTATAACGTAGCTGGCGATCCGCTGCCAACTTTACGAGGTTGCATTTATGTAGTATCATTAAATAGTAAATGGCTCTACCCGCGTACACCACATTTATAATGGGAGTAAATATTGCATAAGAACCTTTCCACAAAACAGAGAGAGATAGAAGAGGGAGAGGGAGAAAGAGAAAATGCGCTACATGGAACTTCGTAAGATCGTTAATAAACTCTCTTGCAGTTCAAGTTCAGGAGGACGTGTTTGTGAAACTTAGAGTAGTTTCTGTGAAAACTTGAGCAGAAAGGTGTATGCTGAAGTGTTATCTTTTCGTACTGCACGTGAGTGCTCAATGCTAACCTCTTATGTGTTTTTACACGAAGTACCTTCTGGAACACCCCCCTCCCATAATTAGGCATAATTTAGTGAATTATATGAGTACATACATTTTAAATGTATCCTGAACATTATAATTGACGAGGAGCATGGCTGGTGACTAGCTCATATGCCGTCCATATCTGGGTACCCGGTTCGATTCCCGGACAAACAATATGGGATTCTTGGCGAATCAGTCCTGCCCGCAGAAACGGGATTTCCCGCTTCCCCTGTCGTCCATTCTGCTCTTTCTCAACTATCATTCACCCCGTCATCATTATGCTTTCTTTTAATGAATAGATTACAGCGGTAATGAAGATTATAGCAACAATGATGAAGCTTTCAGGGGTCGCAATGACCATAGTAGAAGAAGGGGCGAAAAGCACAAATAAAAAATAAATAACAAAAGTCTCCCCCAGTTTCTTGAATCCCTAATTTCGATCTTTTATTTATATGCAATGCTTTTTGGGAATGAATGAGATCTGAGTTTTTACTTGCATTTGCGGAATCGTATTTATTTGGTAGAGTGACATTTCGGATTTTATTATATATTATTATTATGATTATTATTATTATTATTTTCCCATTACATCACGACTAAAGATGTTATGAGTCGGCCTGAATATTAAATCTACTCCAGGTTGCAACCAGGTACATGAAGGAGCAGATCCGGAGCAGATCAGTGCCTCTACAATACTTAACGCAAAATTTGGGCTGTTCCAGATAAAGCAATTTCTTGCACTTCCAGTCTTTTGAATTACCTGGAGTTTAGACAATTTCTTACACAAATTTTGCGGACACAAATCCCAGAGCTCCTATAACTATCGGGACGACCTGTGCTTTTACGCCCCACATTCGGCTGATCTCGATTTCCAAACTCTTGTATTTAAGACGTTTCTCTGTCTCCTTGGTAACGACGTTTGGATCGCATTAATTATTATTATTATTATTATTATTATTATTATTATTATTATTATTATTATTATTATTCGAAGTGGTAAAATTTTGAATGGATTCTAAATTCACCACTTGAAGTTTGTCACCATAATTTATTTTATTTGTTTTGTCTTTTGAGGGATTATAGAACAGAACCGGTCAATCGCCGAAGATTCACGCTTGACAATTGACTTGTTAGAACAACGAACAAGAGCGTTGGGTGACTGTTCTCGTTCCCATGCGCCAATTAACGGCGCTCAAACGTCTACATCCCCTCGATGCCTCTCCCTGCCCTTCCGCGCGCCCCCTCGCGGGCTCCGCTCGGAGTGACGCGTAACGAGGTCGTTAGCGCGCCTCCCTGCTGCTCCCTCCCCATGAAAATTCGCGTTTCACTGCTGTTTTTTGGTAACCGAAGTAGCAGCCAGCAATGGCACCATTCACTGGGAATTTGGGTCACGTATTCGTTGCCTGTGGGAGGTTACTCAAGTGTATTAATTATATAATTCGTTAAATGTTCTGGGAACAAAAAATAATGCCATTAGCTTTGATGATTTTTTTAATTTTACTCTCATCCTATAAATTTTTGTTGCACGCCGTTTGTCAAGTCCACTTGTGGAGGTTATATAAATTCTCTGACCAGCGGTAATCGAAGTACAATTAACAGAAAACTATTCAGTCGGAGAGTTCATTCGTATATTACGTTATGTCCTTCGTTACAATCAGCGGAAGTGTAGAATGGAGTAATTGTACCTAATTACGCGAAACAGATGAGTTGTCTGTTTATATTCGTAACCATCATGCTATGGTTTTCCTTTGACCTTAGGTTTTATGTGTAAGAGTTTCATGTTTCCCCCTCGTTATTCTGTCGAAAGCCATTGTAGGAAGACATTGTTTCTCCACATAAGCGTACGAGTACGAGGGTTTACTTATTGTCCTTTGAATTATAAGAAAGTAACGAATTAAATTTGCAAATGGTAATGAAATCTTGATAATACAGTTGAGTACTTGAGTACAGCATGAAAACTTGGTGATACGCTCATTTGTGAACACCCTCCACGTATTCCAATGATGTGTCCATCTTCATAACAGTATATCAGTAAAATATTCTTAAATGATTATTTAGTCTCAGCCATCCAAATAGAGACAGCAAGATACTTACGACAGCTTTTTCATTGTTAACGATTCATTTATAACGCAGCATTACTCACCCAGGTACTTAGCTATGCTTTCATTGTTTTCTGGTTTTACTATATTGTCTCCATTATTAAGAAAACGAGCACGAGCAACAATCTCATTGTCGAAAGACGCTTCTTTAAACTGAGAATATCGCTTTTCTCAAGACTGTTTTCGCAGCTCTCGATTTTTCCGCGCCATTTTCCAGGCGAACATCGCACCGGCAGATGGCACCGGACGAAGTTAAAAGTGCTTTGCTCATTACGGACCGCGTAATCTGCGCGTATCTGCCAGCGGCAGCATCGTCACGACGAAACGACGCAGCGCTAAGAAACAAACGGCAAATTTCATTGCATTGTGTAGGAACGTCAGCATTGTCACATCCATTGTCTGGGCGCTGCTAGTTCTGCTGCTTGGTTCTCTTGCAGCCATTAGAAAACTTTTGCCGCACCGTCATGATGCCTCAACGCGAGGCAACCATGACGTTATGCTGACTGGTACTCGCCGCTGCTGATGTTTTGCTGAATGGTACTCGCCGTCGCTGCTGCTAATGGTTCTCGCCATACGCGTCAATTGACGCTCATCCCCCTGTGCCAGTAAACACTCCCTGCCGTCACTCTGCTAGGCCGTCATGCTATCGCATTTCCACGTCGTCTGGCGTCGCACTATCTCGTCACCACATGTGTCTTCACACTGTGTTGTCTTGTCACACTGTCACGCCGCGATGCGCTATCGCCCAGCCACGCCGTCATCTCTTCAACCCGTCACGCCGAACCGCCTCATCTGAGAAACCCTCCCATTTCATTTCGCCGCGTTCCCTTAGCTTCTCTTTTGCTCACCGATGGTTCCTCGTCTCTGTTATTGGTCAGTCCACCGCCTTGGCGCCACGCTACTGTGTCTTCTCCGTGTTGCAAACTTCCGCTCCTTATTGGTGTAAAATTTCACCCATCGCCTTGCGGGTGATATTTTCCAAGGTTGTGTTTTCATTATTGGTTAGATTCCTTATTTATGCTCGTTAATAATGCGTTTATCACCAGATCTCGGATTGCATTCTTCTCATTTATTTTCGTCGGATTCATTTCTCCTCCATTGTTATTTAATCGTAAGCTATTGCCATTATCAAACAGTCTCAACAAACACAATCCGCTTCTGCTACCAATTCCATCTCGTCGTTACCTCATCCACCGCTCCTCCTCTCGGTGCCATCATCCCACCGCCGCCTCGTAGCGGAGGCGCGTTGGCGACTTAAATGAGTTTTTTAAAACGGCATGCCGTTAACGTCCGCGGCATCTTCGGCGTGAGGGATGGTGGCCTCGGGCGGGGGAAGAATTAAAGTCAAGGTTTCGGCAGCTCGGAAGCGCGGGAGCGGGTGGGCGGAGCGTGTTTTTATCTGCGGCGGGTCCGGGGCGGACTCGCTTTATGGGCTGGACACCGTCCAACGGCCCCGCCACGCCCACTGCGGCGCCCGCTGCCACCCACTTGCCGTTCAAAGGAGCACTTGCTGGCCAGGCCCGGCCCGGCGCGGCCCCGCTAAGCGGGCGCTGGAGCCCAGGTGGGGCGCGCTGGCGGAAAAGCTGAGGTGTGGTGGGGGGAGGGGAGGATGTTCTCCGGTGGCTCTCGTTGCTGGGCGTCTGTGCTCACTTTGGCTCAAATTGCGGCGTTTGCGGTACCGCAGTTTTCGAGTGAGTTGACGCGAAGCTGGTTTGGATTTTATTACAAAGAGGAAATATGTGGACCGTACGTACGTGGACATCTCAACATATTGCTGGAGATTGGAAGTTTGCCTTTGCAGTCGGAAGAGCTTAATGTGTGCACCTTCTCTATTTCTGAATATGTGTTAGACACTGTAATTTCGTTTTCGAGTATAACCAGATATAATTATTGATTAATTTCAAAGGGTTTTAGCATATAATTGTAATACTATTATAATATTAATATATCAGAAAAGCGTTTCCTACCATTTGAATCTTCAATTCATATTTTCATGCAATTTTTTGAATTATAACTAATTTTGTTTGTATCCTGCGATCAACAGCAATAATGAACGTGGAAATCCAAGCTCGAAAGAAAAATGCGTAGATACCCTTATCCTCTAAGCATTGGAAACCAGCGTTTTATTAACAAACAAAACATGGCTCCTACCCTGCTACTTGGGTCTCCCCCTGCGCCACAGCCCGGAGCGCTTTTCTGAGAAGAGCCCGGGTACAAGATTTGTAAGCCTCCGAGAAAGAGACCGGCGCGCGTTCTGGTTGTTTATTTTATTTGAAGCTTCGTGATGCGTACGATTCCATTCGCTTTGCTTCCTTTGTTCCGGCTCCCTTTCGTAATTGCTCTCCCAATCTTTCCGTCGATCTGGCTGCTTCTCTGGCGGGTGTCGCGCGTGGGGAGAGGGCTCAAAGAGGGCGGAAGGCGGTGGGGGCGATGGGTGGGTGGGTGGGGGTGACGCCCGGGGCACCGTCTTCGTCCCTCATTACCAGGATCTGCCCGTATCCCCGGCGCGCGGCGGCGGCAGCGGCACGATCGGAGCTCGCTAAATAGAACGCCCTCTATCTTACGTTTATCGAACGAAGGGTATGCGGGTTCGTGCTTCCGCTTTGAGCAAGCTTCTTGCCTGCCCTCGTCTCTACTGCTACTAACGCTCTCTCTCTCTCTCTCTCTCTCTCTCTCTGTTCTTCTACCCTTGTATTTTCAAGACGCTGGAATGTCTGATGCTTTCCTACGAAGACTCCCAAGTTGATCCTTATTTGAAATATGATCGCATTAGTGACTCGTGTAACTTGTAGTGTGTTTCCCTTTCACATAATTAAATTTCAGGCCCCCGAAGAATCCCGAACTCGTGCCGTCGCTTGCCCCCCCTCCTCCCAGACCGGTGATGGATGAGGAAGTCAACATGGGGTTTTCCATTGTATTGGAGGTCCGACGAGGGGGAGTTTGGCCGCGCAATAGTTCGGCGAGTGGTCGCTTGGCGCAGCACGGTCGGCGACGGCGGCTGTGGTGGCACCAGTGGCCGAACGGCACGGGCGGGAAGATGAATCGTGGGAGGAGAGGGAGAGCGGGAGGGAAGGGAGGCGGCATGAGTTGTGGGAGGCCGCGCGGAGAGAACGTATAAATTATGTTAATAGGTTGCGCAAGTATCTTTAATCACGCTGCGCACGGCTCTCGCCGAGGTAATTATCGGGCGGGTCGCAGGGTGGAGCGGGCGCCGCCCGGGGCGGCCAGCCGAGCTGTGCGGTCGCAGTTCTCGCCGCAGTATAGTCTCCGCCAGTCAAGTGGCCAGGCGTCTGCCCAGCATTACAACCCTATCTAGAACGGACCTGTGCCGGGAACCATTATTAAACATACTAATGGTCTGAAACCTTTAAATATCAGAAAACAAAAATTTTGAGAATGTCTAAAACGGAATTACTTTTGGAAACAAACACGAATAAGATTTCGAATACTTTTCTTTTTGGAATAATGAAGGCTGAGAAATGAATTCAGAATACGCGGGCTAATAATACATAAGATCTTTGTCCGCCTGGTGAACTTCTTTCTGCGCCTTTGAAAAGAATTTGCCTTTCCCTCTTTTTTCTGTCCATGTTTAAAGAGGCTATTTTCAAATGAATGGAGATGTAATGGAATTATTTCTATATTACATATCCTTTAAATGCATTCTTTTAGGTCTTTACAATACAGATTTAACGTATTCTTTTCTTTATTTTTTAATGTTAACATATGTGTTATAATAATTTAAAAAAATTTGATATTATTTATTCATCGAAAATTGCTTTGGAAAGTAAATTTAAAAAATGACTAGCAGCTAAATTATACTTGTCGATTCAAAAACATATTGAAACAAAAGCTTTATATGAAAACATGCTTGTACAGAATCACTGCTGCGAAAGTTCTAACAATGCGGACATATTGAAACACCCATAGTAGTAAGAAATTTTAAAGCTGGCTTTCTTGAAATGTTCTCCACAGGCGTGGTGTTTCGTTACTGCGATCTATATGACGATGTATTTGATAACTCTATTTTTAATTCTGTTCTACAGTATCGAGTTATTGAAGTATGATTTTGCTAACGAATTCCCATTTATTGTATCAACGATATCCCGACATCTGTATAAATTCATTAATACGGTTCAGTTGTCGGCAGGCACGATTATTCGCGTCGTGTTGAAGAATATTTGCAGAGACTGGAGGAAGGTCCGAGGAAAGTGGTCGTAAGGCGGTGACAGCCAGCAGCACTAACCATAACATGTGCAACATTCGATTAAATTCTTAGAAATTCTTTTGCGAATAAGGGCATTGGACCTCTTTTGGGGGGAGAGGGGGGAGGATAGGCCTTTAATTAGGCCCCTGTTATAACCATTACTTTCTGTGCTCCGAAACCCTGCACGGCGCGGCGTTTGTTGGCGCAAGGAACCCTTGTGTGGTTTGACTATAGTTATTTTCTATTAAACTATGATGAGCTCATGTTACTGTAATTTCCGATGCAAGAAGAATGGCTAAAAATTGCTCGTGTAGGGGATAGTGGATGAAGAGAGGATATTGGAGGTCAAGGTATATTTACATTTTTTATAAGATGAGACTGATAAATTAGGAATACCAATTTAATTATTTAAGTATTACTTATCAAGATTTATGTTTTGGTTGTTTATTTTTGCAATGTTCTTAATTTATAGTGGAAGTTAACTTAATTAGCTTATGAAGAGTATAACATTGAAGATGTTAGGGAGATATTATATCTTTAGGTCATTAATTGAAACCAAAGAAGAAGTATACTATTGCTAATAATAGCATTGAATTTATTTTCCAATGAAGGAAATAAGTTGTCCAAAAGTGAGCCCGGCCCGCCTGCCGACGTGCCCCTCGGCGCCTGCGAGCGCCCGCGCGTTGCGTGGGTGGCGGTGCGTAGGTCGGCGCTGGCGCGTGTGCGAGGTCACGCCGCGCGCGGTGGCCCTTCGCGCATCGATCGCCGGCCCTTCGCTTTAAGGGCCCCTGCCTCGCCGCCCGCCCCGCCCCGCCCCGCCCCGCCGCAGCGCCACCTGCGTTCAACTGGCGCCGGATGAAGTTGGCGGCGTAATGGTTTAATATTCCATGCGATAGATCTCGTACACCCTCTCTGCTCGGTTGGGGTTCTGCTAAGCTGTATTTCTTCGATCTATGGTTCCATTTCTTCGACATTGTCCGACCTTCGGTTTTTGCTCGTATAATTCTTTTTCATTTAACTATTTTACACATAATGGTCTTCTTTATTCTACGTATATTATTTTCCGTTTTGTAATTAAGCTACTATCTTTTAAGTGATCTACCCTCAAATCGTTCAGTGAACTATTTTTGTCTTTTGATTTTAACCTTTTGTTAATTGATAATAATCTTGTAAGTTGATTTTCATCTTTTTCTTTTTATTCTTCACAAGTCAAATATCAAACCCAGTTCGGGACCCATACAAACCATGTATGGGTACTTATTTTGTACATTCTGTTTGTTTATCCAAAGAAATTGGTTTTGTGGTTAATTTTTGTTGGATTTAAAATTGAATGATCATAGGGCGTTGTCATTGCCAACGATACTGTTTATTTGAAGAGCAGTATTCGATGGCTTAGCCATCATAATCAGTTTCTGCTGTCTAGGAGTCACAGTTTAGTAGTCGTTTTCTGGCTTCCAGACAGCAGAAACGGATCATAATGGCCAAGTCATCGAAAGCTGTTCTTCAAATAAATAGTATTGTTGGCAATGACAATACCTATGATCATTTAATATCCAAAGAAGCCTTTAAAATCGCACTCATAAATAAAATTGTCTTCTTATAATCTATTAAAACGTTCGAGAAGAAAATAGTATTTTTGATATCAAGAAACCATCAAGTATTTAAGAAGGAATCGTAAATGTAGAATCAATGAACTGTTGATTTAATACACTTAGTCACCAACAATTTGATTGAACGAATCAATATTGCTCAATATTGAATGAATCATGGGTAAAATTGTCTTCTTTTAAACTAATAAAGCGTTCGAGAAGAAAAAAAAAGTATTTTTGATTTCAAAAAAGCATCAAGTGTTGAAGAACGACTCATAAATGTAGAACCAAGGAACTGTTGATTTAACACACTTAGTCACCAACAATTTCATTGTACGATTCAACATTGATTTGACTCTTTGCATGAGTGTAAAACAATATGATTATCTAGACGTGTATTACAAAATGCTGTTTGCGTTCAGGGCATGTCTGACACGATAATCGAATACACAACCCAGCGCAGGGCGAAGTGCCACCATAGCCGGTTGCGCGGCGCGCAGAATCATCTACACCCTACTTAAATCCTCTTCCCGGAGCGGAGCGCCATTCTCGCGCGTGGGCGGAAAGCGCTGCTTATTTCTGCCCCGATCGGGAGCCACTCGCTGGGGGGCGGAAGGGGGGGGTGCTGGGCGATATATCCTGACCTTCGGCGCCAGCGCGGCGCGCGGGCGATGCTTCTGCGTCTGGAGCAGCTCTTCGCGCGCGCTTAATGGAGGCGCGGAGACGTCCGCGCGGCTGACCAGGCCAAGCCAGGTCGCGCTTTTACGTAGGTCCGGGGCACGCCCCCTGCGACGTGAATCATGGCGCGTCGAGGGCTAAGGAGGCGGCGGCGGCTGTGGATGTGACAGAACGGCGGGGTACGAAGGAGCAGGGAGTTCGGTAGGCGTCTGAAGTCGGTGGATATTGGGATGTGGAAAGAGAGTAATACGAGGAGAACGACAGCGCTGGGAACAGTACATGGGAGAGAGAAGCTGGAAGGTGTTGAGTAAAGGTGAAGATTTGGTAGCGAGGAGAAATTATGAAAGTCATAAACAGAGTACAAGTTATTGTTTAAAATTATTTTTTTCATAAGAGGAACATTGGGGAGAATGGAGATGACAATAGTATTTATGGAAGACAAGTGCGATAAGCGCAAAGAGAAATGTCGGAGTGACAGAGGAGCTTTCGGAAATGGGATAAAGTTAAGGATTGAAGAAATCCGTGGTTGGTGTGACTAAGCAGTGGGAAGTTATCAGGTGGAACGGTGAAACTGATTTACCTGGGCACTTGTACCTGCCCTGGGTAGGCGGCGCACCGCGGGGGATGGGCCGCTGCGAGTGCGAGGCGTGGGAGGTCAGCCATGACTCTCGGCCAAGACGGCGGACTCGGCGAGAGGGCGCGGCGGAGGCCGGGAGTGCTGACGCGCCGCGCCGCTCCACGCCGCGATGCTCACGTGTCAGGCGCAGAGCGGGGCGCTGAGATTTGCGGCGCCGATCTCTCGGTACCGCTCCCGCCCCCACACCCTCGCCCACGCGGTGCCTCTGGGGCTTCTGCACTCTCTCGTGACTTTTTGTTCCGGGTCTTGCGGAGGATGCCGCCGCTTTTAGCGGTGTCCGCCCGCCCCTGCCCGCGCCCCTGCCCGCGCCGCTGCTCCTGCGTCAGTGCCAGGGTCCTTCCGCCTCCGCCCACTCATGCGGCACTCGTCCACCTCGCAGCTACCCTTTGTCTTCTCTCCGGCTTTCAGAGGGTACACGCCCTCTCCGACCACTGACATCACCGAGTATCTGCTTCTATTTCGGTACCTTCACTATAATACACGTCATTGTGAACTGGTAGCACGTTTCTTTCCATTTCATTGACCGATTTCGTGAATTTTACATTTCCTCCATTCCATTCAGAAGAATTTCATATTTTCTCCATTCCTCGCGCGCGCGTTTGATCTTATTACTGTTTCGTAATTTCTTTCTCTCTTGTTTTTCCCCTCTTATTTAATAATGTCTTGTAATGGGATAATTTCTTTTCCTTATGTCCTGTTCATTTATTAGGCATTTTCTTACATTGTTATTTCATTCCCGTTGCTTGAATTTCTGTCTGTTTCATTTAGTTTTTGCATCTCATTATCATTCATCTTTCTTGACTACTATAGCCTCATGATTTCGTATCCTTGTATATTTTTTCGGATTTGTTTCAAAGTTTATTACTTTTCTACTTTTGTTTTGTTTCTCATGCTTGAAAAGGCCTTTTTGGAACACATCGTGTCACATTTTGTTTTATTTTGCAGCAATCTCTGAGTCAGTAACAAACGTCTTTAAGCTCAGACGTTCCTGTACTGTCCTCCTCCGACGCGTGATATCTGATACTCCAGGGCTAGAAGAACCGCAGGGACTCCTTGGTTCCTGCCATCCGTGCCATCCTCGTGTCTCAGTTATCCCTATCGCTCCCCCATTGTATTCTCCGCCCTCAGCGTCATCACCCCGCTCCGTCGTCGCTGTTATTGCCACCCTCGCTACCCTTCCCGTGGCTGTCTGTTGCTGTTCTCGTACCCCACCTACCGCCAAGACTTCTGCCTTCATTCGTACTCCGTGCGTACAGCTGACTCGTTGCCACTCTTGCCGTGGTCTCCTCTGTTGCCTCCTTGCCATTGCCACTTCTGCCCCCTACCATTGCCTGTCACGCCGCCTCCATTACCACTCCTCTGCCATCTCCTTGGCGTCTTGGGTGTCACCCCCGCTTCTCCCGCCGCCGGTACCCTCCTCAGCGCCCCGATACTGCCATCTCCCCTCCTGCGAGGCGCCACCGTCGCGCGAGGGCGCCGCCGCGGTCGTTAGGGGCGCCCGCGCGCTGCGACTCCGGAGATAAACCGCCCTCTGAGAGCCTTTGCGCGTATTTTCGTTGCGCGCGACGCTCTTCCTTTGGTCTCCTTTGAATTTCTGCCAACAGAGGTGGCTTTGCCGAACATTTAAAAAAATTGCGTTACTTGTATTTCAGAATTCGTCCCTTTGCTGCATACAAAGCAATATCTTCTGAGAGTTACATTCATTCACTGGAAGGATAAGTAAACTTTTATTTGTCTCAGGAAAATATGCTTTTTGTTTCATTTTTGTTAAAGCAAAAAGAAAATGATAAAAGGTTGTTATGGACCTTCGCCAATGAATTGAAGCATCATATAAAATTATTTCATTTCATATTTCAAAAACTTAGTTATCCTCGTATGATACCACGTATGATGAACACGTGTTCACAGTTTTTACGTCATAGAATTATGATTTTTGCTGAAGAATGTGATGTAACAAAGATATTCTAGAAAACTGCGTATCTGATTTTTAATGGTTCTGGTAATCGCTGCTGATTCCTTGTGATTCATTTCCATAGGCACAAAATCCTTTATACACTTTATTAAAAATACTGATACAAATACATTATATATTACAACAAATTATTAAATTATTAAGTTACTTTTAGCACTATAAAGGGATAACGCCGTCCCCTGATGCAACTCGGAGTATTGCTTTTGCCAACCGTGCCGCTTCAATGTCGCTGTTTATTGTTTATCTTAAAACACATTAGTGAGATAGTAGCATCCGAGATGTATAGTGTTTCTGTATGTCTAACATTTCGCTTACAGTATTACCGGAGTTTTCGCACCGTTCTCTCGCCCTGGCCTGCCACACCTGCATCCCGCACCGCTTTCTCTCCCATGCCCGCCTCACCTCCATTCGCACCGCTTTCTCACTCTTGCGCTTTTTCTGCGTAGCTCTTCCTTACTCGCAGGACCCACAATTTCCCGCCACGGACCAGTTTCTCTTCTCAGACGCGCTGTGTCTGCTTAACGCCCCACATCACCCAACACCCCCATTCCCGATGCGATGCGGCGGTCGGTGGCTGTTGACGGACTACGTCAACATCGGTGCCTCTCCACCCGGAGCGGATCGGGTTCTGACGCAGTGAAGGGATGAGCCGGGGGAGTAGGAGTAGTGAGCTCGGTGGGGGAAGAGGAGATCCATTGTGGCGGGATGTCCCGCACAAAGCAAGATGCGGCGAGAGGCGACGTTGTCCCGGATGTGGCGAGATATTCGAGTAGTTAGATGAAGCGAGATGCAAGTTGTGACGAGAGGAGCCGGGACGGGGCCGCTTGTGCAATAATGGGGTGTGAGATGTGCTGAGCAGGAAGTGACATGCGCCGAGAAAAACTCTTAACTCACAACTACGTTAGCGTAGTTGGTAAGAAAGTGTTCGTATAAAAAAAGGAGCTCTTAGATTGAACTGATTCATGATTAAGTGAATTGCCTATGCAGCTATGTATAGTGCGATTCTTGTAACTTTGCCCCTCAAAGCCTGTCTTCACGATGGAATATATCACGGTATTTCGCTAATCTTTCTCAGTCTTGCCGCTAGATATCGCATGAATGCGACTGTATCAAGCAATGCTTGCGATCACGCGACATTTAGCGGCAGGTCCGAGAAAGACGCGAAATGCCGTGTGTTATTCCATCGTGGCCATAGGGACTTGAGGGACAGAGTTATAAAAATCGCACTATAATAAATGTCCAGAAGCAGAGAAAACTCAGCAACAGTTTGCGATGTTTTTCACTACCTGCCTGTTCGCAGCGTACAAGAAACGGTTCGTAGTGAACAAGTATTTTTCTCATTGTAAGGTTTCGAGCGAGACTTGAGACAGAACGAAGAAATGTGTGGTGACGTGAGGCGCTACGAGACGGGAGGTGCCGGCATGCGTTCGGGTGGGAAGGGGCGCATCTGCGTGGCGGCGCGGGACGTCCACCGCAGGTCAGCCGCGCGCTTACTCCGCAGCTCAGCGACGGCGGCGCAGGCGGCTGAGCGGCCGCGGGGCGCCGCTGCGCTGGTCGCCCGCCAAGTTGCGGAGGCGCCCGCCCCGGCAGAGCTTAGCGAACGGGCGACGTGAGCACGACAGATACGGCGGCAGGCGCTGGGGGCTTGTCGCTGTCGCGAGTACTGCTGACCTCGCAGGACGCGGTCGCCGCCGCTGCCATCGCAGCCTCTTGACTCCGACACCACCATCACTAGGGGACGGATTTTAATGAAATCTTTTCCCCTCCTTTTACTGCAGAACGATGCCGTTTAGTATAGACATTAATTTTATGTAATGACAAAAGGAAATGACCCATTTATGCCTTTTTCGCAGTTTTCCTCGATTTCGACAAATAAATAATTTGTTACCTTTTCCCATAATTTTTAGTGCATTTCCTCTGATTTCATTCGTTTTAGTATCCTTTTAATGGTACTTGCTTGAAATAATATTTTCGAAATGCAACATGTTTTCCACAGGATTCCTGAGTGGCGTATTCGATGTCTTCGCTCATATATTGTAAGTTCAGCTGTTGTGAGTACTACTTAATCTAAGGTTCCTGTGACACTTATCAGCGCTATTGCCAGTTCGGCCAATTTCGCGATTAAAAAAGGCAGAGATTTCCTGGTAAAAACAAACAAACAAACAAAACAGTCCGAACCAAACGTTTTGCTAGCTGAGTTCACTTGAACGAAAGGAAGAAGCCTCGATTACATCAGTAATATATCCAACAGCACGTGTTCATCTGAACAGGTTTTGATCACATTTTCGACGTAATTTTTCTTTGCTTTTGGGCATTATAAAAAATATTTTAAGAGCATTTTATTGATAATTTTTGGCGATGTTTAGTTCATCAAAAATCGCTCTCTAACCATCACCATCACCGATATCCTGTTTCTCACGGAATTAGACTCTCCACGAGGCCCTAAGCTTTGGGATTTCTGACGTACGTGTATGCTTCCATGCATGGAATCGGTTAAGTATTTAAACACAGCAAGCTAATTTGTAACTCCTTGCTTTACCTGAAGCTTCCTTGCAAACAAAGCACAGCCTTTGTGGTCCCCTCTATGAAACGTCTTTCGCAAAACTGTCAGAAATTATTCCAAGTATATTCGCCTACGTAGTTCTGTATCATTTTCGCCTGTAGTTGATTGAAGAAGGATGAAATATGTTGATTCCTACGCATTAATTACAGGGCGTACTTCACGAGCTGCGTAGCTGCTATATTATCGACCAACGTGTTATTGAAATATTTATGATCTAATCATTATTATAATCTCCTGATATTGTCTGTGGCATTCGGATGCAAATTAATTCGATATGAGCTACCATTTGGTATTGTGATTCATATTGCGTTTGCGAAATAGTCTGCTTCCGCGGAAGTTGACTGTTCGAGTTCCATTGCTCAAAATCAAATTGCTTCAAAATCAAAATCTTTATTATGAGATAATTTTTATCACATTTTCATCCAGAAATGAGTGTTTTCTTTTCCTTGTTTGTCTCCTTTTTTCACACCAGTAAGGGAATTTATTGATATAACATATTGTTTGTTATATGCATGTTTTATAACGGCTTTTACGTAGAGTTAAATATGTGGTATATCGAACACAAGTTAAATGTTTTATTATTTTTCCTTACATGCCTAGAAGGAAAATAATATTGATATATAATTGATAATTTCTACTGTAAAAGGGTATGTATGCAAAATTAGTGTGCTGAAAAATTTCGATTTGAAGTTTTCTATTTTCAAAAATTTGATGGCGGATTCATATTAATTGTGGCATGTGCTTCATCACATTTTAAACTATTTCCAAGCGTAGTTATGAATTCACATGATTGATTTCAAACTACTGTTGGGGGAAAAACTACATTGTCCATTTCCCATAGGCAACCTCAATCATTAGTGCCCATGTCCAAGCGACGTGCTAGTAATCATCGATTAAACTGGATGTATGCAATAACGTCGATAACCTATTACCACAATATGATTAATTAGACCCACTGTTCATTCTATGCCCCGGGGCATACCTCCCCCATATCGTCCACCTCACACCCCGAATGACCCCACAGCGCTGTCCGCCACCTCGCCGCACGGCCGCCGCGCCCGCAGGCGTTTGCGGGAAGACGCCGCGCTGCGGTCTGCGGCCGCCCTGGTCCGCGCTCGAGGCCCGGCGGCGCCTGCGCTGCGCCCTCCGCCCCTCATCTCGCCCTTCCCTTCCCCACTCCATCCCCGCCTCGCCCACGTCGAGTAGTTGGTCGTAGTTCGCGACTGTCGCCGCGGCGCCACGCGCGCCGCTCCAGGCGCCGGCCGGCGGCGAGCCCCGTTACTACTCTTGGGTAGTTCGGGGTCGCCCCCGCCGCGGCGCTCGGGTGCCAGCGCGGGACGGCTGTCGAAAGCGCCGCTCGGCTCGGCTCGGCTCGGCTCTCCAGCGCGCGCGTTTAATTAAAGAACTTGGTTTAATCTGCCGTCGCGTGAAGGATTAATCCCTCTGTGTCGGAACTCGAGTGGTGGATGGGCTGAGGTGTATCGCGGCAGAAAATCATTCGCCTCTGTTGTTCGAAACTGGTGAAAGTCGGTGTAGTGTTCACTCGTGTAGCCTTCGAATATTAGTGCACAGCAAAACTTTTTCAATAAAAGAGAAAAAAGGAGATAGAGAAAGTAAAATAAATGCACCTAAAGACTTAGGCACATCAAAGTGCACACCATCAAGTGAAGTTAACATGTTAATACGAGAACCATGTTATGACTTGAAGATCTACGATGCCAAATTCTGCTACATCGCACGAATCGTTTCAAAGGAGCCATGGACAAGCTAAGAGAGCAGAAAGAAATGAGTTAAGAGTTGTTTAACAAAGGAAGTCAATGATTTCGAGACAACAGATAGAAAGAGGTTACGTAATGAGGCACTCAAAAATATTCGCAGTGATGGGATTTTACAGCAAAGTGTGTATGGCAAGAGGATTTCACGAACTAATCCTACACTGCATTTGTGAATGATGCGGAACCCCACGCAAAAGATTCCACGCTCTGCGCTTCCAAAATATAGATAAACTAGAAGTGATGCGGAATGTCGCAGTCTTTCTTGTGTTAGTTATTTTCTCTTGTTTTGAATTTCTGAAAGCTTTTTGGTTTTGTTCTATCCTTTTATTGTCATCTAAATGACCTAGCATGGCCTCTCGCGTACCTGCAGCACCTCTGGGCACATTCCCAATGAAGAGTGCCTTCGCGCTCGTCGAACACAGCGTAGGTCTATCTTGGCTTTTACATATTTGTCCATGCTATCCCTTGGCACCACCACTTGCATGTCAGATCAAGACATTATGGACGGACTAGGATATAAATGTATCTAGAAGGAACTGGGAAGGCCCCATCCCGCGAACAAAAAAATAAAATATTCATGCCTTACACGGATTTCTAACAGACACGTTTAGTTCACGTACTTTACCTCACATTTCCAAATACCCTATCTCATGAGGCTGGCTCACTTGATAGTAAACCTGTTCGCTGGTAACGAATGACACCACGTTTGTTGTTATTAAGGCTGAGGCTATACAGGATGTCTCACAATAAATGTTACAAACTTCCATGTCATGTAGGAGGGTCGAAAATGATAACTTTTTGCCAATGAACAAACTATGTGAAATTGGATATTATGGATAAATTGGATATTATATTCATTTGAGACCTTGGGGCAATAACATGCTATGCCACTATTCGCAAGTTATGGCATTTGCCACTGGGTTTTAGGCAACCTCGTATACACGACAGGAACATGACATTTCCTTGACTGAACAGAATGTGACCCGCTGGACGTCTTATTATACGTGTTTATCTAAAAATCAGGGACAAATTCTGTACGTACAAATGCATAAAACTCATATACAATTTCTCACTGTATTTTCATTGTCAAAAAGTGATCTTTTGCGACTTTTCTACATGCTCTAGAAGTTACTAAAATGTATTCCTAGACGTTTTGTTTAAGGACACAAGTGCAAATACATGTTAAGTGTGTTCTATGAAACTTCCACTAAAAGCTGTAATAACATTTATTCCAGTCATCATTGGAATGTTACAAATGATTTCCTGCTTGTGGCAAGCCGCCCTCCCCCGAGACATCACAGTCCCTCATCCCACCTCGCTCACGCTCTCTCCAGCATCTGGAGGTGCGAGTGTCTTGTCGGCGGCGGGTGGCTGGCTGGCCGCGGGCCCGGCGGGGCCTCCATCCCGCTACACCCCACCCCACCCCACCCCACATCTCCCCCCTACCCGGCGCCAGGCCAAGGCAATAGGGGTAATTAGCCCTGGGGGATACCCGCCGCACGCCCTGGGTCGTTTGCGTACGTGTGCGTTCCCTCCCTTGCTCATCGCCGCTGCTCACGTCGCTGCCCTGGCAAGCTCACTCCCCGGGCCACGCTCCAATTCTGAGAATTGGCATTGGCGAAACTAGGATGCGAAAAGTTTTCCTCCATTGCGTGGATTTAGTTTTTTTGACTCTTTTTCTTCACTACGTTATTTTCCTACACATTTCATTAAAATATTTTTTGGTCGACATCCCTTTTCTTCAGTAATGGAGAATTAAAGTAAAAGTTATTTCGTAATACGAGAATGTTATTAAATATGATCATTTATTACCATAATGCATTTAATTATTGTTTTATTTTTTGGTTGAATTCGTTTCTAACTTAATTTCTTTTCGAAAAGTACAAGCCAAAATTAATTATAATCTAATTCTCACCTTTTCAAATATGCTGGTTGAATATTCACAAATTTGAGTTGTTGCTTGTTTGTCATCGAATCCTGTTCTCTCCTCAGTCTGCACCTAGAAACTTATGCCATTGTCACAGTATTATTATCCTACATTTTTCTATCTAAATACATAATTAAAATGGAGTTTTGAATAAGTACTGGGAATGACATTGTCCTAGTGTTTAAATTACAACAATTATATAAGGCGTTTCCGAAAAAAGCGCTGAAGCGTAGAGACCAGGTAGAGAGGATCGGTGAACCCCGGAACCAAAACTTGGGTCTTACCCCAAGTATGTGTTCAAAAACGCATCTAAACAATTGAAAGGACGTAAACGGAAAATAACAAAGTGAAGTATATCAATTTTTATCTCAACTGTATTACATCATCTATTAAATACATCATCACGTCAGTATACTTTATTGAGTAAATAAAAAATATTTTTGTGGCTATTAGTTTATTGGTAACATTAAATACGTTTCGGAAACAATCAGAAGAAAGTGGTTTTAAGGAGTACTGAGCCAAGGAGACATCTCGCAGCGTTAGCGACAACTGTGTGGTATCTTTATAGATCAATATCGCGAGCGCGAGTCTTTAGTTCGGCGCCTCCTGGACAGATGGCTCCCTTGTGCATATTTTCTGCTGCAGTAGTTTGAAGCGCATTTTCAGTAAAACGCATTTTCAAGTAATTTTCACAATATTATAACGATTTGTAATGACATTTGTCAAAAAGGTTGTTTTTTTTCGTGAATATCAGGATTCTGTAGATAAGAAACGTCATTATTTTTTTCACTATGTTTGTTCGACTGCGTGTGACAAGTGTCTCTCGCGTAACATAATTTTATTTGTACGAAATTTTACGTTTATAGTGAATAATTTCATTGAATGTTAGTAAAACGTTTCTAATTTTTGCTTATTTAGACGCGCAGAATTGAATATAATACATTAACTACTATTCTTCTGATGACATTTGTGTAATAGCACGCTTTGTTAGATTTTCAGGTTAACGCAATTTGCTAAATTATTCTAAAATAATTGATGAATTAATTCTATTGTTGATTTTTTAAATTTTTTAATCATAATTCATGTTTTGTCAGGACCATTCATCACTCCTTCTTTGCATTTTCAATGCGAATCAACGAGATGTCTGTTATCTGCTTTGTTCCATCTGCCATTAACTACTACGTGTACTGATTCTCCTATCAAATAATGTCAGTTTGACGTAAATTTACTTTGTCAATTAAGCGTTCTGTTCGTTTCACCTTGCACAATACGAGTACTACCTACTTTCTTGTTCTGCCCATTACTGGTGATATTCACCGAGCAGACTTCGCATTTGTAGGCTGAGAAGTTGGTTGTCTGAAGAATTAGGGTGCCCCCAGCTGGCGGTCCCGGCGTTTCAGAAAGTTCAGGGCATTTGTCTTCCCAAACGCTGCGCATTACATGCTCCGAGGCTTTGTTTGCGAAATAGATGTTCTCCTCTCCAACGGCTGTGACCTCACGCGTTAAATGCTGTGCAAGTGGAAGTAACTGTCACAAGTGTTCTCAGAGTCTTAGTGCGATCCCAAAGGCAAATTTCCCTTCTCTTTTTGAGGTCACAAGTACTGCAAATGGTGACTTTAGTCTGCGAACTCATACTTATACAAAACTAAAAATAATATAAATATTAAGACTTTAGTCTTTATCTAATTCTTCACGTATTTGTTTCGGGGACAAATAATGATTTGCCCTCTGATTATTACTGTAATTAAGTAATCAACAACGCCTTTCGTGGACAGTAACTGACATATTGAGTGTTCACGATATTTGACTTTCCCACGTAATACTCTTTACCCTTCCAGTAACAATAATAGTTTTCCTGATAGAATCTAGCACCCCCGCAAAAGTCTGTGGAGATGAGAGACATTAGCTTATCGATGTTATACATTCTTCCATTATTTTAATATTAATTTTCTGCTTTGATTGACCCATAAGCCATGACAACACATTACCCTAACTGCAAATGTTACTAGCTAATTCCTTGCGATTACATCGCACAATATTAACTGTAGAAAAATTACAACAGGAAAGTAGGACAAAAGCTTTATAATGAAAATCGAAACTTTGCCAATATTATTTCATAACGTACAATACTTATTTTTTAAGACTAATGAAATAAGGGAGGTTTACAAATTCTGGAATAATACAATCACTTTTCATTGTGAATTAAACATGTGTCTAAAATGTAATTGAAATGTTTAGTATTTACCCAGATCTGGACATGTTTGAAGGTGAGGATGACAGCAGAAAATTCTGCTATTCGCCTTAATTTAAAATCGTAGTGGATCACGCTTCGTTATAATAACAATTTTTTTTGAAAAGGGACATGCGTTTCAAACGATTGCTAGTCATTGCGTTTATATACACTCACTAATCATTGCATTTAAACACATTCAATTTTTTATCTTTAAAAGTTCGCCAATTTAGATTTTCGCTATAACCTTTCCCTCACATTCGCTTTCTCACACTAGACCAATTCTTGATGGAGGTCTTGAGAAAGGTCCAGGAACTTCTTGAGGTAGGTCTTGCCACAACGAAAAAACGTATTGAACGAATGACGACAAATAAGCGTTCGTTCTATTAATTTTACGTTTGTATTAAAACTGAGTGTTGATACAATCAAATCGCAACCGATAACATCTTGGGGCCCTCTATCTTTCCGTCAAACCACGAAATTGGTTGTGTTAAAGCTTGAACTTGGTGTTTTAAATACATTGTAGATGGATAAGAATGTTTGGTTTTCTTTAGGCCAGTGTATAAAGATATTTATGACGCATATTGTTGTTTTGTGTTAGAAAAGTATATTATAATGAACTCTGAATTTCGAATTCGAGAGGAATTACCGAAAATGAGTAGCTTCAGTGTTGAATATGTAAAATGAAATTGGGTATATTCTGTTTCATTGACAGCATCGTACGTTCACTCTTTATGATTCCGTCTTCGAAAAAATGCTAGAAGTAATGTAAAATAATGAGATTTTTACTCTTCTTCTATTTTGATATTCTGAATTGTTATGTATATCGCCAACCAAATCCTCCTCTCTTATTCAATTTTTTAAGTTTAAAAACCAGATCTTTACTTAGTGAATATAAAAATTAGGCGATTCACGTCTTCAAACCTTATATGACGTTGCGCCTATGACAATGTAGATTGATGTATTTTGTGCAGAATGAAGCAGAATTCCACCATTAAACTTTACGTTAATATTATTATTAAACCATTTGACTAATAGTTCTGTCTAAATAAATTGCAAATTCATCAAAAAAAGAAGAAGGAGAAGAATGAAATATCAACTTGTAGACGATAGCTATCGAAGCCCGAGTTGGCGATTTTCTCTCAATCTCTTTCCGGTGTCGAAGTCATTTTACAAAGATAAAATTCTATACAGCAAGTGAATGCAGCCCGAGGATCCAACCAGCGGCTTGCGAATCTGCAAACCGTTTCGTGGCAAAGCGAATCCAACAATTCCACCCTGACGTGTACGCGTACGCCCTAACATAGCGCGTACGTGGTTCGTCCTTGTGAACAAGGGCGGCGCCTGGTGGGGGGGGCTCTCGCGACGGCATCCGGCGACACACGTGCGACAAACCGCCAGCGCGGGCGAGGGCGGGCGGCGCCGTGCGACCTGCGTGGAATGTCGGGCGCCCGCGCGCCCCGCGTGCCGCGCGCGCTCCGCGCCACGCCCACTCCGCGCCACGCCCACTCCCTCCTCACGCGCCCGCGTGCGCCTCCGGGCAGCGCACGGGCTCGGGAACGTTGCGCCCTGCCAAATAAAAATGCGGATATGTAATCCTAATAATATTTCTGACTACTTGAAAGCTGGGGTTGAGGTCGAGCAATGTTGACACTTACTCGGGCGACAGACGTGTGGTCGCTAGTGGGCGTTCTTTCATCGGATCACTGCAGTAGCAAGAAACAAATCGCAATATGAGCATGCAGCAGTAGATGACATAAAACCGCATACACGAAGCATAACCAAAGAAGTAATGGTACTCTTCAGTTTACAGTTGGTTCGCGCTGTAAGATTTCAGTTATTGTCTTATGTATCAGCTACTCTGCAGTGGCGTCAACAGAATTTGAAGCCTCTGATTGGATGATAGAACCCTCTCTGCCCAGTCACACGCTAGCTGTCAATTACACAGAAATATTATTCTAACAATAGTGACGAACGTGATGAATATTCGGAAATAGGGAAACTAGGTCCAATAGCTCAGCAGTAACACTGAAGCCTTTGGTGCGTAGTTTATTGGGAAGTTCTAGGATTCGACTCCGGACGGTGGACTTTTTTATCCTAGCTAAGAATAGAGTGGACCAGCTGCTCTTGTCTGGTAATTTTCCTTGGCTTCTCCGATTAATACCGAGCGATTGCCGAATCATTACCTTATCAAACGGATCGCGGACTGCGATCTTTCCTTCTTTTGTGTCCCTTTACACATGCATGCTTATTACATGCACTACACATACGGACATTGGGAGTCCTGTTAGGAGCTCAGCCGGCTAGAGCAGTGTCCCACTGAGGGAGATAGGAGAGATGAAAATCTGCCAGATCTCACAGACCCGTCTTTTCCTGCATATGACGTGCACTAAACGTACGGGTGTTGTAATCTGAGTAGTTAATGGATCGACATCAGTACCCACTTACTCACTCCAAAAGAGGAGTCATGCTATCGACTTCCTCGAACATGAGGGTTGCCGCGGAAGAGAAACCATACCAGTTATTTTTCCCACGATAAATCGAGTAAGACGAGACATTTTAAAATACAGAATTGGAAGATCAGGATATACTCTAACGTTTTAATACATAAAATTTGAACTAGAGAGAAAGACGAAAAACTAATCTTTGAAATGTGTTTGTTTTTCTTCATCACATAGAGTTCCGCGTGCGCGTGCATATGCCATCAACTATTCTTGTAAGTAGTTTCAAATAGTAATTTTATATTGTGAAAATATTATGAATTTTTTTATTTCATGCGTAATGTACGTTGTACAAGAATTCTAAATTAAAAGTTAAAAAAGATAATAATAATAATAATAATAATAATAAATAATTATAATAATAATAATAAGAATAACCTAAATAGAATGGACAAGGTGCATATCAATAAAGATCAATCATTTATGTGGCTTAAAAGGGGAAGGATGAAGCCAGAATCGGAAGCACTTGTAATAGCTGCCCAAGATCAGGCCTTGAGAACACGACATTATGATAAAGCGGTTCTCAAAATTTCCCAAGATGACAAATGCCGCATTTGCCTGGAGCAAGTAGAAACCATTGATCATATTGTCTCAGCTTGTCCAATCCTAGCAAAGACCGAATACCTTAAAAGACATGACAGGGTGTGTAGCTACCTCCACTGGCAGATCTGTACCGCCCTCGAAGTTCCAAACACATGCCCCAAGTGGTATGAACACTCACCGAAACCGGTGACGTCTGTTGGATTGTGTACGATATTGTACGACCAACAAGTTCAAACAGATCGCACGATAGCGGCAAACAAACCGGATATAGTTATCCGGGATTTGGCCAAAAAATCGTGTTTACTTATCGATGTTGCTGTACCTTGCGATCAAAACGTCGTTACCAAGGAGGCAGAGAAACGTCTTAAATACAAGAGTTTGGAAATCGAGATCAGCCGAATGTGGGCGTAAAAGCACAGGTCGTCCCGATAGTTATCGGAGCTCTGGGATTTGTTCCGCAAAATTTGAGTAAGAACTTGTCTAAACTCCCAGGTAATTCAAAAGACTGGGAAGTGCAAGATATAGCTTTATTTGGAACAGCCCACATTTTGCGTAAAGTATTGTAGAGGCACTGATAGTCACCGAATCTGCTCCTTAGGTAGCTGGTTGCAACCTGGAGTGGATTTTATATTCAGCCGACTCATAAGATCTTTAGTCGTGATGTAATGGAATAATAATAATAATAATAATAATAATAATAATAGTAATATTATGTAGGCATTCATTTTGCTCTGCGAATATTAATGATGGCTTTCCACCAGTTGTAACTTTTAAATGAAATTCGACCTCTCTTTTTAGAATGCTAAATTTTTTGCAATAGACTAGAAATTAAATGTTTTTGTAGAAAGCACATAAATATAGAAATATGTAAATCAAGGTTCACATTTTTGTAAAAAAAATTGACTAAGAACAAAAATATCAGTGATATTTTAAATTTTATTTTGAAAGACATTTTTATCTCCATTTTGTTGTTGGGTATGCTCCTAACGATTCCCTAGTAATATTTATTAATACCAATATTTGTATTGTTTGAGAGTTGTAATAAACCATCCATTTGCAAAGGCGCTTGTTTTTTTGGGAACCTCCCGTGCGGAGAGATCTATTGGACACGTTATCTCAGTTTGGTGTGATTTTAATTAGCCGTATTCCATGAAATTGATTGTGGTAGAATTTTAATTAATTTCGAGCGCGGAGACAAAATTAGCGCTCCATTATCTGCGCCTGCGATTGTGCTCATCTCCATTGTGGGGGAGCAGGGGCCCTCGCGGGGCGCCTCGCCCGCTGCCCGAGTTCGTTCGCGCACCCGCCGCTGTGGCGCGCTGGTCTCGCCGCCGCGCCCTCGGAGGTTTCTTCACAACAGCGGGTGACGTGTGATCGAAATGAATGCCGACGGTAATGGGAACGTGGAAAATTAAATTGAACTTAGGGATTTGAGTGAAGTAAGATCAATGACACTGTTAAATATCATCTTTCGCTTATTTATTGTCAAATTGACAAATTACATACACTTATCGGTAATTTATGTTTGGATCTGTTACCGAAAGTGAAAATAGGTATGTGATTATTGTCATCTTTGTAATATAACATTGGAATTTTTCCAATATAAATTCGCATTGTTCAAGATACGGACAGTTAATACAAAAGGGCTGTTCTTTTTATATGGAATTTGGTACGTCAGGACTGATAGTTCGAACACTTTCGTCTTAATTTAGGGTTTGCATTGAATTTCTAGTTAAAATTTCTTTTCTAAGTAAGTTATTTGATTTCATTTATTGTCCAAAAATATTGTGAGAATATATACTTGTTTAGGAAACGACGTGTGTATGTGTTTGGGTAGCATACACTTTTATCTGAACTTGTTTCAGCCTTTTCAAGTTTGATAATCTTCATCAAGAAGGTTGTACCTTGTGAAGTAATTTATAACTCGTTGAGCAGATGTGTACACACTGTCGATCGACTCACCTTCGAACGTCTTAACTTCTTCGAAGACCAACTTGCAGCGTTAGTTTATCTAATAATACACCTCGCTGTATCAAAGTGGAAATGGTATGCGCCTCAAAAGCCTCTTCGCGCAGGTAGAACAACGATCCGAGATTCGGGTGGAATTAGGCTGTGTCCCGTGAACCTAAAACGGGGGCTCGTGAGCAGACGCTGCTAAGTACACTACCGAGAAGAGAGGCGATACCGCAGCAGTTGCGGCCGCGGCTGCGAAGGAGGTGGGGAAGTAGCGAGAGCCGGGGGGGGGGAGGATCCAACCTGGCCAAAGCAGCGGAGGCGAGGTGTAGGAGCGGGACCTGGATGATCCGAGCGCCGCTTTGGGGCGAACTTCAGAGAGGGTGCACTCCGCCCCGCGTAATGAGAGTGCCATTATGGTTGCGGCGTCTCTCGTCCATTTCGGAGAAATGGCGGCCATCGATTCTTCTGTAGCTGGAATTGCCGCGGCCTCCTCCGTGAGCCTAATGAGCCACCGAGCTTTCTACCGCCGAGCAACGCGCGGTAAGAACGCGTTGCATGAGCGAAAAATCTTGTAAGAAGAGAACACGTGCGTAAAGAGAGCTTTTTCTTGGCAATGCGATTTAAGTGAATGCTTGGGATTCTTTCACTTTTTACTTGCTCACAGCTTGTTCACACTTTTGTTTTCGACCGATGGCGTTTTAAATTAATATTTCACTAAAAAATGTCTTTTACTAATATAAGTATTTGGAATATTAAAAAAAATTGGTTGAGATTTTTCTTTCTGGAGATGATATAAATACTACGCTGTAGTAATTTTAACTACAAATTTCTGCAACCTATTACTCTAAAATTCAGTTGCGATTTATTTAAATATGTCCTTATGGGTATATAAAAATAAAAAGATACCTGAGATTTACAAGTGTACTTAAAAACGAACTTGATTTGAGAATATTTTGAATTAATTTTACTGTGCAGTTTTCTTAAAAACTTTTAGCTTATTCAAAGTACATATTTTTTGAAAATACTTTGTAGCTCTTCTCCTCTTTGTGGTTTTTCTTGTTTGGTCTAAACTTCGATAATCTCTCCCGGGAGACTAAATTAGAAGTTACGTTACGGAAAATGTTTGCATAGTCATCGATGAGTGAATGTAAACTTTAATTTCATATACTGAGCTACGCCAAACTCTTAATCGGATATCCTTTCATTTTCTGTATCAGAAAGTACCAAACACCATTATTATTTTTGGCCTTGCTTACTACCATATTTCTGATCACCGCTCTATTTGGATCGTCCACCTGCGGTTTATGAATAGATACAATGCCTCACAAACGCGGATGCTTATTAAATGCAAATACGAGTGCTCGCAATGTGTCTTGTAAATATCACATAGCACAGTGTTTCAAATTTTATCTCTTTCTAGACGATTTTCCAGCACAATCGCTTCAATCACGTGACGATCTTTTCTACGGGCAAATGCAAAGGTTGAAATCATCTTCCAAAAAGAGGGGATACTCAAAGTTGTCTTTACCGTTTTGCGTAGAAAAATACCTTATTTTCCAGCAAATACTATTACAAATGTACCCTAGTCATATTTCAGGATCCATGCAAGTGCATTTTCTCTTCGTTATTTTGAGGAAGTAAAATAATCTGAAATATAAAATAAGTTTTCAAATATACTATCTAAATTTTAAAAAAAAGCCACGAAAAAAATCTTTGAAAACATACTATACTTATTTTTAAAACAAAAGCTATAAATTTTAATTTTTTTTTCGAATAACATATTTTCTGGGAGTAACTATCCCAAACGACATTTGGTGATTTTCACCATGAAAAATAGCTTTAGC
>JAHLJT010000896.1:0-28772 GCA_031308135.1 Acheta domesticus
TAATTTTTATTTCTGAACAAATATATATTTATTCAGTAAATAATAAACAATTTATAAGGTTCTCTGAAGTGTTTTATATGCTTCTATAATGCAATTTTTTTACTATAATAATCAATTTTTTCAAACCAACTTTTGAGTACTACTTATTTCGGCTCAACCATTAAGAATATCCTCGTAGCTTATTAGACACAATATGCATAGAATTGTCTTACGAGCTTATTTTCGACGTTTCGACGTTTCCTCCCCGGACATCTGTATATTCTCATTAGTCAGCATCATTATCATTGAACAATCAGAGAGAAGAATTTTTTGCGGTAGTTCTTTAAGTAATGGCATTTCTTCCCGTAATAGTTTTTTATCATATGAGTGATAAAAGCAAGGTTTGAAAGTGGGAAATATTGCACCACGAGGTCGATAGGCCGGGAAGTGAAATTCTGCGAGCAAAATAAAATCACTTTTACCACGTGTGTCATGCACTATTTTTAGAAAGCCTCACTGACTTTTCTTTTATTTTAAATCGAGTTTACGACACTAATTGGGTATTTTCTTACATTATGGTCAGTTGTAGCTGATCAGAACAATATAATTTGTTTTTCTTTGTTACATTCACAACTTCATTTGAACATTTGAGCATTGTCTTTCTTCCAGTTCTGATGATTAAAATTGAACTTTTAGCACGCTGTGGAAGGCCTAAATGTGACCACTATTATTAGTGTCTGTCTAAAAACTCAAACTCAATTTCTGTTTTGCATAGAACATTGCGGACATACCAACATTGGTTGTGAATTACTGCATAATAATTGAAATATGAAAAGAAAAATAATTATAATTTTAGAATTATGCCTACCTTTTAAGATGCAATGGTTTTAAATAACGTTCCAAAAAATAAATATCTACTAAAAAGGAATTAGCGACTTTATTTTCAATAGTGTATACAGAATGTAAATTTCTGCATTTTTTTAAACACTCATTGCTACATCACTGCATTTAATTCTTGATACAAATTCCTCTTAAACAGGAAATACAGTATTATCATTTCCTTTATCAGACGTGACGAAATGCCTTTACATTACATGTTGTGTCACGTTCTTGTCGAAAAGGACGTGAAAATTCAAACAAACATGGTTAGCGGATGTCTGCAAGTTTTTGTAGCCTCTGTTAAGGCCAAACCGCATCTGGGAAGTCCTTCTCTCTCGGGCGCTGAACTTAGTGAGAAATACTAATCCTCACTAAAAGGTTTCTCGTGAAAGTTTATTGACGATGGGATGGACTTGATGTCAAACCAAAAATGAATTTCTATTCAGCCACTTTTCTTAGAAATAAGGGAGATAATAAAACTCATTCTTCCCAAAAAGATGGAGTTCTCATTTGAAATTGTATTTTTTCTAAGTACTTAGTAGCATCTGTAATATTTTTTAAAAACTTCCTTTAGATTTTCATAGGGTCTCGTTTTTTATATGCTATGTTGTATAATTTAAGTTCCTGAGCAATTATAAACATTTTTATGAATTCAACATGCAATATTATTTATTAATACATAATTCCATTACTCACTATTGCACGTTAATAAACGGTATTAATCCACATTATCACACATTAGCTAGAATAAATTATCATTGCACATTTCTATACAGTACACAGTACTATATTATTGTTCATTTATTAATTCCTTTATCGACAATATCTACACATATAACTTTTTTCTGGGAATGTCATCGCGGTCTTATAGTAGTCTACATGCTGCTTTTCCATTACTTGTTCCGTGTGCTTCCTCCATATTACATTTTTCCCAAACCAAACTCTAGTACTAGACGACCAAACTGGAGGATAAACCGTAACATTAATCGTAAGAATATGTATAAATCTACTCGACATTTGTGTGATTGAATATAAAATGTAGCAGATTCGTTTCAAATATAAAGCTTTGAATGTCACCATTTGCTCTGTTTGAAGACACCGTACATGACATTACAATAAATGTTATCCAAGATAAATTACATACATATGATAATTCGTTTTTATTCCGTGTGATTTGTTACACTGAAATGATAAAAAGAAACCACATAAAACATTCATGTCATGAAACTGTAGATGAACTGAAAAAAGAACGTTGTTTTTACAGGACCAAGTGTAACATTTAAAAGAAAACTTGTGCTCAGAATGCCATTCGAGCAACACACGCAGAGGGAAGTTTGTGGTAAAGACAGACCGCTAGTGCGTAATGACGTTTATCATCTTCAAACCACCAGCGTACGTGATCGTAATCTGCAATTGAGAGGAAGAGAATACGTACAGTATACTCACATATACATCAGTCCTACGTCAAAGCATTTGACGCATTAAATGCACGTCGAAAATAAAATGTTATTTCATTTAAAGAATGCATGATATTTTAGTGTACAATTCTTTGTTGTCTTCTTTTTTCTTTAAACTTGACAAAACTACGCCAATGATGCGTTCACTCTTTGAAATACAATTTTCAAATTCAATTGGATTTCTTTCACTTCAAAACAAATTCATTTTTCAGCCTAACAAAATGGTTCGGCAATAACGTGTGTGTATAGATATCTTTTCACGAGTCCTCGTGAAATCGATGTATATTATGAGGTTCATGATTGGATTCGTGCACTGGAAAACATATTGCACTATTTAGGCATTATTCAGAAAAAACATATGGGTGTTTCTAACAGTAAAAGAAAAAGTGCCTTTTTAGTGATTGCTTTAGTAGCGCCATCATTAACTAGATTAGAACGACTTGTCTCTACTTTGTACATTTGAACTTTCGTAAACATTTGCTAATATCTTCGACATATTTCATTACTTTCCTTTTCCATCCGTAAAAAACACACAAAAAACACTTCAGAACATGTAAATTGTTTATTATTTACAAACGAATGAATATATTTGTTCAGAAAGAAAAAATTAACCGAGAACTAAGAAAGCACCCAATTTACAAAATTCGACTCCTTTTTTATTTCTCGGCTTAATTGTTCTATCTGAGCAAATATATTCATTTCTTTTGCAAATAATAAACAATTTACATATTACTGGAGTGTTTCTATGCTTTCATAATGCAAATTTCTGCTAGAAATCATTTTTTCAAACCAACTTTTGAGTGTTTATTGCGGCTTCACCATTCGAAATATCCACGTAGTTTATTAGACAAATATGCTTAGAATTGACTTAAGAGCTTATTTTCGAAATTTCGACGTTCCTCCCGGGACATCCTGTATCGTCTGCTCGACGAAGGTAGTACTACAAACAGTGGGGGGGGGGGATCGAAAATCGATCAAACCAAACTTAATGGTACCATCAGTTATTATTTCATATTTTATCTTTCACAAAACTTAAATTTTTTTTCATTCAGAAAACATCAAGCACAATAGTAAAAACATCAAGCACAAAACATCGATGTTTAAAACCACAGACTTTAAAAAATAATGTTTAAAACATCGTTGTTTCTATAAAATACTGACTTTTTAAAACGCCAAATCCTACAGAACAAAAACTCATAAGACTCGCGCTCGAATGGCATTTTACTGTATCATGGCGGCTATCAAATGCGTAGATTTTCCGCATCGATTATTTTGAGTTTGAAATTTTGAGTATTAAAATTATTATTTGTTTGTGGCGATAATTTTCATGAAGGAGAGAGAATTTTAATGTGAATTCAGTTGTTTTTTTACCTTACAGGTGTGGATTAATAGCATCAGCCAAAGACTAACACCGTTATATCATGAGCGTCAAATCGGATACATCTTCTCTACAATTTCGTGTATTTTTTCACTACTAATTTAATTCTTCGTGTAACCTTGAGTTTTTCCGTAGTAACCCTGAGTCCAGAGATTACTTTTGAATCCCGGAGTCTCGGATGAAGCTCGTAGTCTCGGATGAAACCGAAGAGGTGGCTGCAATGGCAGACATTTCTACATTACTTTAATGAAATGTAGTACATTAAAGTAATTACAATGAACGCATTCCAAATTCAATGTACATATGTATATTAGGGAGCAAGAGTCAAAGTTTTATGGTCGTACTTGTATCTGGAGGAATAAATGATCTTGATAGACTGGTGGTTACAAATACATGAGATGAATGATCAGAGGCTGGGGAAATGGGGGAACCTCTACATTAAATAAACACTGATTAAATTTAAGAATTAAATTTAATGTACAAATACATTATCTTTTTAATGTATTGTTACAAAGTACATTACGTTTTATATATATTTATACACTAATCTACATTAGATATATTTTTCAAATTTTCTATACTGCTAATTGACAATATGTTCACTTGGAACAACTAGTAATTAGTATATAAGATATGAGTAACAGTTACGAGAAAATAATGGGTAAATCTAAATATGCTCACGCTTTAGTCTATTCACGTGTTCACTCTTTTCCAACATGTTGACTGACCGGTGATTCGGGGGGTAGCTCAGTCTCGTCTAATGCGTCTTACTTTGCTCGGTGATAGTCTCCGCCATAATTGAGATGTTCAAATTTTTGTACAAATTATTATTGGTTACGAACCACAGCGCGTTGTATAACTATCTCAATGTTTTTGTTTCGAATCTTCTCTGGATCTGCCGGTTTGACTGGCTGCCCGCACCCATAATTGTATGCATTCGATTTAATGTCATTTCTGACCGTGTTTCTCCGGGCCTTTCAACTCCCATAAAACGCGCTGGAGACCATTACAGTGGATCGCTCTCCTATTGCACCTTTTCACTGGAACGAACTGCTGCCTACTTAAAGCATGTTGGCTGCTGCGGGGGTTCGCGGGATGCAAGCAGGCGTGTATGTTACAAAATATAGCGCCAATGTTCGCGCTTTCTTCAACAATTTGTTGTATGTGTATATTACAAATAACTAAATATTTAGAAGACACTTTTCGTATTTCTCAGAAATTAGCCAATTTTTATGTGCGGAAGTTGGCGAGCCTAGCCTGCAGCTGTACCTGGCGTCACTAGCGCCTCCTATAGTAGCACCCTCAAACAGGGGCTGATCCAACCGATCATTTTGGAAGGAAGGAGGCATCGTAGATTTTGTTAAATAATAAACATATTTGTTTTTATATTGTGTATTATGTATTGTGTATTGTGTATTATGTATTATGTATTTAATTGTGTATTATTTTATATTGTGTATTTATGTACTGTATACATGATACTATACAATATTATTGTTTAAACAATCACACATTTCGTATGTAAATAAATATTTAATAATTTTTCGAAATAAAGGAAGGTAAACGAAATTCTAAACCATTTGGGGGGTGCATGGCCCCCATGGCCCCCCATAGTCCCCATGGCCCCCGTAGTCCCCATGGCTCCCGTAGTCCCTATGTCCCCCGTAGTCCCCATGGCCCCCGCAAGTCCCCATGGCCCCCGTAGTCCCCATGGCCCCCGTAGTCCCCATGGCCCCCGTAGTCCCCATGGCCCCCGTAATCATTATGGCCCCCGTAGTCACCATGGCCCCCGTAGTCACCATGGCCCCCGTAGTCACCACGGCCCCCGTAGTCATCATGGCCCCCGTAGTCACCATGGCCCCCATGGCACCCTTGGATCCTCCAGTGCCCTCCAGCTTCGTCACCGATTTCGAGGGAGTGTTCAAAGGCCCTGGTGTACCCTACCAAGAGGCCGCGGTGGGCGGCGACCGCTGGACGGCGGGCGCTCGCTGCGACACCAGCAGCAGCAACAGCCTTTGCGGTGCGGCGTGCGGGTGGCTGCGGGGGCGTCTTCGCGTTTCAATTGAGTAATTCGCGATAATCGGCGGCGCGGCGGTGCAGCCGCGCGCGCGGGGGCCCTTGCGGGGGGCGGCGCGAAGGCCGCCCGGCCGCCCGACCGGCCGCCCGACGCCGCCGCGCCGCTGCAGCGCCTGCACAGCAGCACATGCTGCGGTTTTTCTGCTAGAAATCATAATTTCCCACATTCATTTTATTATAAATAGTTGGCAACCCTAACTTAATCAAATATGTACGTTCCTTTTCTTTCCTTTCGTCAGTCTTTTGTTGGTACGTTACACAATGTAGATCAAGTCAATAAATCATTGTTAAAATCGTATCCACCACTCGAGTGCTCTGCTTTTAACCTTTTAAACATTTTCTAACTTTGCCTCTGAAGGCCCGTCTTCAGGATGGAATATGTCACGGTATTTCATGACGTTCTCAGTCGTACCGCCAGGTATCGCATGAGCGCGACCGTATCAAGCAGTGCTTGCGATCATGCGACTTCTAGCGGTACGAGGGAGAAAGACGCGAAATTACGTGTGATATTCCATCATGGCTATAGGAGCTTGAGGGGCAGAGTTAGAAAAACCGCACTATAGACTAAGGATCTTTACTCTATGACAGCAGCCCGCTGCGTGTGCGGTCTGCACGGAAACACGCAAGGGCCAAGGTGAAGGCGGGCGATGGCGGCCAGGAGATGGGTAGTGGGTGAACAAGTAGCGTTTGGGAGAGACAGCGCTTTTAGTTCATTTAATTTTCATCGAAAGTTCTCGCCCGCTTAGGGTGTCAATTGATGTCACTGGAGTCTGTTCGAAGATCTTAGGGTACGAGTCCCGACGGAGGCAAGATTTTCGACACTAGCTACATAGCTACGTCGAATTCGGCCGCTGTCTGGTGGAGAATTCTTGCTGCCGACAGCTCTGTTCGGTAGTTTTCCATGATCGTTCCGATTAACACCAGGCGAATGCTGGAGCAGTACCCTAACAAACGGGCCACGGACCGTGCGCGATCTTTCCTTCCACCTTCTTGTCATATTCTCAATCCTTACTTATACACATTTCCACTTGCATGGACTGCACTACCACACTTGCCGGAAGACCATTCGGAATCTTAGACCTTGTCTCGATTGAGGGGGTGTCTCGCTGGTGCCAGATACGTGGCTAGAGAAAACAAACCGAAGTGTAGGTTCGCGCCGGATATTGCCATCCACCGGAAAACGTTTACTGCCGCCTCCATAAAAACTTTCAATACACTTACGGGACTAATGACCTTAGCAGTTGACGCGCCCCGAAACACTCATCAATCAATCAAATGTTCATTCATCGTTAGTTCGAATACCGGTAACTTAAAATACACTCATCGCAGGCAGTATAAGTGATACCATGAATTCCATCATAAATGGAATTTTGTTTCTAAAACTTGATCTAAACACAGAGATCTTAAACATTCTTAGGTGGAAACAAGGACAGGGGACGGAGATTGAACCAATTGCTCCAAACAACAAGGAAATAGCTGAATTGCAAGGTGACTAAATTGTTTTATCTTTCAGACGCACAACATACCGGAAGAACTTCACAAAAAAATAAATGAATTCAACAGCTCTCATGATGCTGACACCCACATCAGCATCCTTTGTACAACCCCTCATGAAATATAACTTACAATCAAACCTTTACCTTAACCCATATATTCCCATTGCCCCAAAAATGGGGCAGTGTATTTTCCTATTAATAGTTCATTTCTTGAAAGGAATGAAGATGTGTTATATACCCTATGTTGTTGTGTTGGCAACAATGAATAAGATAAAGTTCACTGGATTGCTCTATAGCGTTTTCCATTGTTGTGAGAGACCTTCTGCACCTTGTGCCTGCATTTGAGCATCATGTCGCTTCACGAATCGTAAGTACATTACTTAAATTAATGATTATTTTTATCGTTTATTTTGTTATAACAGAATTTGGTGAAACTTATATTTGAAATATATTTTACATACAAAAGATTATAGCTTTTATTTTAGCGGCAAATTACAATAAAATAGTGACGCCCCTTTATTGGGGCAATGGGAACGGGAGGGTACAGGGTTTTATATCTATTGTTAGCAAGTATATTTTTGACTTTTGAGTAAATATCAATATTTCAGGGCGTGATTATATATTATATTCGAATGTTTAAATATTTTTTTTCTATTTGAATTTCATTTGATTCTCTTATTATTCATTTCAGATTATCCGTTAACGAAATAATAAGTTTATTAGAAAGTGATGATTTCACAGAAGCTTCTATTTATATCTCTGCTCCTGAGAACCATCTTCTAAGTGATGAAGACAGTGGAGAAGATGAAATAGAAGATGGTGATGTAAACCATCTAACTGGAAACCAGCTCCGAGGCCTAGGGGAACTGCAGGCAACAAAAATTTCTTCCTCCGGAATAGAAGAAATTATTTTACCATCACAAGAAGTAACACTCGATGTTATGAACCAGAGGACCGCGGCTGAATTGACCACAGATTCAAGGAAGAAGAAGGTTCGAAACTGGATAAAATCGGACATTATACCTGTCCCAGAACGTACTTGGGAACAACCAGATTGGCTGAATAAAAAAGAGTGGTCTCCTGTTGATCTGTTTGAATTATTTTATGACAGTGAAGTATTTGATTTGCTGGTTGAAACTAGTATGAAATACGCTGTTTTCAAAGGAAACACTAAATTTCATGTGTCGCTATGTGAAATGAAAACTTTTATTGCTATTTTGTTGCTCAGTGGATATTGTGGTAATGCAAGGTACCGTCTGTACTGGGACACTGGAATTGACACACATCACCAAGGAGTAGCAAGGGCAATATCTAGAAATAGATTTGAAGAAATTTTAAGGTATTTTCATGTCTCTGACAATAATAACCTAATTAAAAGTGATAAATTCTCGAAAGTTCGACCTTTGTGGGCAATGATAAACGAAAGATGGCTCACTTTCTTTCCCCAAGATGCGAACTTGTGCATCGATGAAACCATGGTTCCGTACTATGGTCGTCACTCCACGAAACAACACCTACATGGGAAACCAATACGTTTTGGTTTCAAGGTATGGTCCCTTTGCACTCGATTGGGCTACCTTGTACAAGCGGAACCGTACCAGGGAGCTTCTACTGGGAACGAAATGCCAGATCTTGGTGTGGGTGGATCAGTAGTTATGGACTTGCTCCAAGAACTACCCGAGAAGAAAAAGTACAGCTTATATATGGACAATTATTTTACTTCCATTCGTCTTCTAGAAAAACTAGGTAACATGGGACATGATGCAACTGGTACTATCAGGAACAATAGAGTCGAAAAAGCCCCTCTCATAGAGCCTTCTAAAATGAAAAAGATGCAAAGAGGTGCGTATGATCAAGTGACAGACCAAGAAACACAGATCAGTGTTGTCCGCTACAACGATAACAATATCGTAACTGTTGCCTCCAACAAAGTAGGAGTATCTCCTCTAGGAAAATCTAAACGCTGGAGTTTATCTGAGAAGAAGAAAATTGAAATTCTACAACCTGCTTGCATTTCTGCCTACAATTTGTATATGGGAGGGGTGGATCGGCTTGATCAAAATGTCTCATGTTACAGAACAGCCATCAGAATGAAAAAGTGGTATTGGCAACTTTTGATGTTTCCCTTGAATGCATCCATGAATAATGCATTTCAGTTATACCGTCTCACACCTTCTGGAAAAAGCGTTAATCATTTAGATTACCTACAGTTTATCAGGATAATAGTTCAGACATACTTAGGACAAAGCTTAGAGCGAAAAATAGGCAGATCGCCAAAGGTGGTAAAAAAGAGGATACCAGAAAAAGTGAGACTGGATGGTCGTGATCATATAATTGTCAAAAGTGAAACACAAGTCAGATGTGGCGAATGCCATAAAAACACCATGAAGAAATGTAAAAAGTGTAATGTCGGCTGCCATGCAAATTGCTTTGAGAAATTTCATTCATAAGCACATGTAGACCAGAACATAAGTTACTTCGTTTCAATCAGTGTCTATCGAACATTTCTCAAACATGAAATGCTAAAAAAATTGTTAACACGTTTATTATCATTAAATAATTTCTAATTTATAGCTTACATATATTTCTTCATTACTTAGTGCAAAAAAATAAACATTTGCTCTTGAAAATAGGGTTTTCCTGCTCCTAAAAACACTGTACCCTCCTGTTCCCATTGCCCCATTTTTGGGGCGGGGCTCCTACACAATATGAGATGTCAAATTAGTGAAAATAGAAAAATTCATGTAAATTAGACCAAAACAAAAAGGGAAACTTAGTGTCATCATAAAATTCTAAAAAAAAAAAGTTGGGAATATATGGGTTAAGAAAATCACCACATTACGATGAAATAAACCCCATCGTTTGGAAAATGCCCCAGTAGTGTTCTAGTTTCTAACCAACGTAGTATAACTCCATGCTAGGGATTAGCTATTTCTCCAGTTAATGGATTCTCAGTAATAATTTTTCTAAACCTCCCCAACAGCTGTTTATCCTACAAGCTACACATCTCCAAAAAACTTTATTCATCTCTTTCAATATGACTTATCTTTAAAACCGGTTCACAAACCGCTAATTATTACGCTTAATATTGACACAGCATTTCACGCAAGTCATCACTTACAAGTCTTTCTTGGCGTCTCCCAAGTCTTCGACATGTTTGTCATAATAGTTTTGTATGATTCAAACTTAGAAAGCTGGGAACCACTAAATAATACTTATTCAATTTTCAGTCAAATTTTGTAAATGATATCACATATGTAGTTCAGATGGTATCAGCAATCACGAATAAGTTTTAAAGTTTCCAGAGTTCCTCTTTGTAACCAGTACTTTTTAATATTAACATATCTAACGTTGCCAAACAACATACTACTTAAATTAAATTTTGTAGAAGATACGGTTGTCTCTGTAACTGGCGAATTTCTCACTACTGCAAGAAGCGGACGCACCTCACGACCTTACAAAAATTGCGTAGAAAGTCGAAATTAAAAATAAATGTAAGTTGATATCCAAAATTTTTATAATCCGTTTCCCAGCCTTCCCATAGTTTTGTACTATATGTCTCGCCAAGAATAACATGCATTCTACAGCCACACCTGTCCGTCACCTTGATGTTCTAATGAATACCAGACTGATGAACTATCAAACCATCTACCAACGAAATTCATGTCTTCCAAAACAAGGTATTCAAAATATCAGTATACACTCGTTGGTACATAATCAATAAGAACCATAACAAATATTTATTTATTGAACCCTCATCAAATACATCACACAAATTCTCACACATGATTTAAATTATCCAATTTTGCAGGCGGATCTCCCTTCAAGAACTAACCAATCCCTAGAACCGTATCGCCCTTTTTATATTTTATGGCTACATTGTTTCTTAGTATCTACCGTAAGAAATTTCTCACCTATAACTACGAGTCTGAGCCTTGTACTCTTCATATTTTGCGATAGATTAAAAGCAAATGTACAATAGCACATGTCTTGTATTATTGACCATGGGCATCAACGCCATGGGGGGGATGCAATACTGGATTAGATGTACTGCAGGGGACTGCCTGGTAATCCCTACCTTATTCATACATATTGAATCGCCCTTCCCCCTCGAAAAAAATTATAAAAAATGAAAAAAAATTAATGTTGGTCAGGCCCATGGTATTGAAAACGATTACGAAATATTATTATATTGCAACTTCTCTCCAACTCACACTTCAGCCATCACTTGAAAAACTTCCAAACAAACGAACCGCGAAATGTTCGAAAAATTCGTTTCTTTTATTTTCCAAAACTTTAAATGAAAAACAGCTTTCTACCACTGAGTTCCGTGTACTGTGCCCCATTCGTACAAATCATATAAAGAAAAAACTTTTTGCATGGGCTGGAATTTGACCTCGATGAGATTCTCGAACCAAATTCGATTTCTTTTTGCTTCCAAAACATGGTTTCTAAGCAGGCTGTTTAAAATATTATGACAAATTCTTAATATTACGACGATTTTAACATATTTTAACTCAGAATTAAGCTAAAACTATCAGTATATTTAAAAACGTCTAAGTAAAATGCTTTAAAGATCTAATATGGAGGAATATATTGCATTAAGAAGGGAATTCTTTTCGTAATAATGTAGTTGTGGGAGAGTATTGAAGAAAGTTTCAATATATGCAAATGTCGATTGATTAACTGATTGTGTCCGGGCACGTCTGCTATAGTCTTTAGTCCCATTAGTGCAGTGAATGATTTTCCTACCTGGAGATGGCGGTGTTCCTTCCCTGATAAATGGTTATATCCGGTGGCGATACACGTTGGCTTGTGGGGGATATTTCCCTCCAGGTATCTCCACCAACACAACATCCCAGGCGGTTCAAGCTGTAAGCTCCCGAGTGATCTCCCGACATGTGTGGTAGAGTGTGGAGAATAAGACAAGGAAGAGGAAATATTGCATGCTGTATGTGGCCCGTTTGTTAGGTTACTACTCCGGCATTCGCCTAGTAGTGTTAGGAGAAACCATGAAAAACTGCCGATAAGAGCAGCCGATCGCTACAATTCTCCTCCGGACAGCGTCTTAATTCGACCTATATAGCCAGAGTTGAAACTTGGCTACCGTCAGTACTCGAACGCTAAGACTTTTCGGTCAGTGCCGCTGCAGAGTCAGCGGCAAGCTTAACTCAGCCAGTGGAATTTTCGAAATTTCAGAGGTATTGCTACACATAGTTCTTGGGTCAGTTTTATTAGCGTACTATGTTCAACTCGAGCAAACAATTTAAAGAAAAAATTAGAGCCATTTTTAAGAAAATTTGTGGTGCCAAATCCTGTGAGGCTACAATTAAAAGATCGGTTTCAAATTCGCAGGTTCTTAAGTGCGGGTAGGTCGATGTGGATCGGGGTATGTAATTTTGGCGAAAATTCCTGTGAACGATTTAGGCAGTATCCGCAGACAGACCTTTAAAAGAAAACACCTGATTGGTATAAGGGACCTCCCACAACGCGCTTATCACCTATACGAAAAATATATATACTACAAATAGAAGCAAAACGTATTTCTCTGGCAAAATACTGGCACGTTTCCCTACGACATACGTTTAACATAATTTAACAATAAAACATAGGTAGTTAATACTGTACAAGAAATATATTTTTCCCCAGACTAGATGGAAAAAGCCAAACAAAGAGTTTGCGGTTTGAAAAGTAATTTGTATCAGAGAAAGGCGACAAGGAAAATAAGATATTGTTTCAACGGATGGCTCCGTGAGAGTTGTATTTCCTGAATGAAGCGAATCGGAAAGTACGCCGTTTGTGTCATGTCCTACGCAGCCACATTTTCCAACACATTTCCTTGGTTGGTAAGCTAAGCCGACACTCCGAAGATCCTTCTTGGTTTAGAGAATGTCATAGCATTTAAACAGAAGGCACTTGACAGGTGGTAGATATTGCGCGTGTGGAAATACGGAATAAAAGGAAGAACGTTGAAAGGACGTTAAGTATCCCTCTACAGGTGGAAAATTCCATGTGTACGTGATACAAATAGGGTGCCTACACTTTCAGTGTTTTTTAAAGTGGTCGATGGCATTCGGTCATTGTGCACCTCCTGCCTTATAAAATTAATCTTTTTAATTAAGTCACAAACGCCCTCGACGGGGCTCGTGGCCTTAGAAATGTGCTAATCACTGTTAAAAAGATTCACTTTATAAGGCAGGAGGTGTAACAATGACCAAATGTCATTGTTACACCTCCTACCTTCACTATTATTATTATTATTATTATTATTAATAATAATATTTATTTCCTGCAAATCATCTTTCGCTCGGTAGCAGCGTTCATACAGACCTTACAAAAATATACAAAGACAAAGACCAGTTAAGAATACATATTATGGGGAATATATAACTATACAGCTACTTATTAGTAACTAAGAAGACATACAACACAAATATTGGCATTACAAGCAATTCCTTAGACGATTCCGGAGGCAACGCACACTAGAGGGAAAAGTCGCTAGTACTGCAGCAGATCGATTGCTCCAGTTAGTTATTGTCCGGTTGGTAAAAGAGAATTTAGTCACGTCGGATTTTTGATTCCTGTATTTAATTTTGTATGGATGATCCCCTCTTCCAAAATATTGAGGGTGCCCTGTCCTAGTTCGAATATCTTTTAACGCTTTACATCCAGTGTAGGCTTTGTAAAGATTTACTAGCCTAGCTATCTTTCGACGTTTGCCTAGGAGTTTCCACATCTGAGTTTGATCATTATTTTTTCCTACAAGTTTTATCGCTCTCATTTGGATACGGTCGAACAAGCTTATCTGTCCAGCCTAATACGGGTTCAATCACGCGGAGTTGTAATTCCATTACTGGACATACAAGAGAAGTATACACTCAGCGCTTTGTGTTCGCGTTTCCTTTCTTCAATATCCGCATTACAAAATGGAGTGATTTCCAAGCTTTGCGCGCAACATGATTGATGTGGTCGGACCAGTATAGGATGAATCATACCAGCGCACTTCCAGGAAAGTACAATCATTTGTGATTTTTCTTCAGGCTTAATAATCAGCAGTAATTGGAGTTTCCACCCTAATCAATATGTAATAATATACAAAAAACGAATGATTGTAGGCCCTATCGTATTTCAAAAGTTACCACTTTCCTCAGGTATACAATCCAGATATTGCAGTAACATTTATGTGAACACTACCACCTATCATGAAATACGTTTCATTCTTTGTTCACATTTATCTTAGGTCACAGAATGTTCACATTTAGGAGAGTATTCTAATTCAATAAAATGTAGTCCCTCCTTCAAAAGATGAAATTACAACGGCAAACAGACTACATTCAATCGTGATCATACATTGGACGTCACAAATTATTTTCTTTAAATCGGGATAATTTGTATTAATTCCTAGATGTGTAGACTTGTAACTGTCAAATAAGAGATAACTTTGCTTTGGGAATGAATATGGAAAACGTGTTTTCTTTGGGGCAAGTAGGGAGAGTTTTTAGGTGTGTAAGTAACCTCGGAAAGATAAAACAGTTGATAGTGTGTTGAGTTGGTCCATGACAACCTAAGAATTAAATGCATAAAGAAAGGTTCCATTAATTATAGACAATCAAATCAGGTGATAATAAAATATATTTCATACAAAGTTGAAGAAAAACGAAGTTGGAGTTTTACATCTTGGTGTTTCACAACGTTTCAGAGATCATTTGTCTCCATCATCAGGTACATTTTGGCTTATATTAAATATAAGTTTTACGTTTGTGAATCGTAAGTAAAACAAACGAATAGACGTGAATAGAAGTGATAGCAAGCGAATAGAAATGAAGAATAGCCAATCAATAGGCGGCACATTTGTTTTCACCGGCTAAAGGTTATTAGTCAAAAGGGAAAGTCCCTTGCATACATGTTGGGCGAGAATACTGCGCGCCCAGTGGACGTACCGTGTAGGGGTCAACACCCCGTTAATGCAAAATAGGTTAAGTTTACATTTAAGAATTTTTTCTTGTAAATTCAGACATTCAAAATTATCCCAATGTGATTCACTGCGTTATGCATGTGTAATATACAAAATATTACAAGGAAACAAACACCGCGCTTTACTCTGGACGGTGCGAAGCGGTTACTAGGTGACGAATGTTTGTTACATGCATGACGTAAAGAAGAACTGATTGAAAGGTCTCCGGCGTAATATATATATATATATATATATATATATATATATATATATACTCTTTATATATATATATACTCTTTATATATATATATACTCTTTATATATATATATACTCTTTATATATATATACTCTTTATATATATATATATACTCTTTATATATATATATATACTCTTTATATATATATATATACTCTTTATATATATATATATATATATATATATACTCTTTTACATGAAAGGAAAAAAAGCATGAAACATAAATGAGCAGGTTATGTAGTGGTCAGAAATGGACGATAGACATTCTCAATCGGAATGCGAGATGCTTTTGTTAGGAGCGCGGGTGGTTTTGACGTCTGTTGAAAGTACAGCGGGGATTTTTTGGTGGCGAAAGAATTTTGTTTAGAAGCTCTCTTGGCTCTGAACTTTCGGAGGAGAAACATCGTTGTAGTAGCTACGCGAAAATTATCTGAATGATTTAAGTAAGACATCACCGTGTTGTATATAACAGGGAGCGTAAGATTTAGAACTTTGTCAATGCATACGAAAAAGGCTTTGTTTAAAGCAATTAGTTTATTCACCGACATGTAACATTAGTTAAACGTCGATTAATTATTCTAATTCCAGTCTTGACAAATAGGTTTAAAGACATATGCAGGGATTTACGTCGAACGGAACAGTTCGTGACTAGGCCCGTGACGCAAGACTTAACAGCTGAAAATTCGGAATTTTATAAGGAATTCAATTTATACATCAAGAGAGAAGCAGATGACTTCGAGGACGACCAGCGTGAAGATGGATTTTCAGCGCGGAAGCCAGGGTGATATGGAACTGCGTGGCCTCATCTAACAACGCCAAGAGAATTCGGTACCGTTATTTAACTAAATGCTGGCATAAAAAGGTTTTAAAGGTCATGACGAAAGAATAACATAAATTAATGAGGAAACAGCAATTGCATGCAATCAATCGCATTTATATTGTTAAAAAATTCAAGACATTTCAATAAATGAAGTTATTGTTGTGCCAAATCTATACTAATTTTTCGTAATAGTAGAAATAATTTCAGACTTCAGGATTCTCTGTGCAGAGAGCAACTCGGTGACAACCAGCCTGCAGGTAAGCGTGGTGTCATCGTATCGAACCCAAACTGAGCTAGCAAATTAATGCATTTCAGGGATTATGGGAAATTTTTCCCTGGCGCCCAAAGTAAATAGTTTATGAACGTAATAAATATTTAAATTCCTAGAAAGTAATAATTCATTATTATCACACATGGTACGGCTTGATATCATGCATGCTTCCATCTCCCCCACCCCGTTTCAGAGCAAAAGGGTCAGCTGCCGAAACCCTCAATAAGGGGAGTTCAGGTGTGGATCGTCCGAGTAATGAAATATGGCCGTCAACCGTATTAAAGGTTTTAATCATGGCCTTCGAAGCCTTGCAAGTTGGACATCCCTGTTCTGGTACTACGCTAACGGAGGAATGTTGAAGGAAAATTGACTTAGAATGTTGAATTGCAGCAGTGTATTTTAATGAAAAAAACTATTAGACACTATTTGTCAACAATACAGAAATGTAGAAGTTTTTCCAATCCTAAATGTAGTTTTTAATAAATTTCACTTACATCATTATATTAATTAGTTTTAGATTAATTATAAAAATTGTACAACTTTGATATATTGAGGTGTGGTTTAAATTATAAACTACTTTCTAATCGCTCAGAAATATTTATCTATGCGCAAAATATGTTCTCGAAATTTTTGAACTAGTTCATGTAAGAAACCAAATACATCCAATAAAATGGAAAATAAGGCGTAATATCATATCATGTAGCATATTTAAGGGTTATGACACAAGATGTTTAACCTGTGACTGAAGGTGCAAGTTCACTAAAGAAAGAAAATGCTACATCAATCTTGTGACGCCCAGAGTGATGTAGCATTAACTCTGGATGATGTAGCACAAGTCTCACAAAACTCGCAAATACAATACAATAAAAAGTGTTTAACAAAATTACAAAATAGTATTTGATCTATCGCTCAAAGAATTTTGCTTCTTTTTTAAACAAATTCCTTGATGAATTTTGCACCGTTCAGCTTTTGACATTGTTAAAAAATGCGAAGAACATAATGTAACATTAGCAAGTATAGACAAGACAATAGCAGAGTTCATTATCGATGGAGGAAACCGAATATAGCACCTCCAAATGATTTCGTTTTAGGAAACATTGATGTATGAGAAAAGAGTACAGAGGGTCACGATTTTCAAGTCTCATGGTTGGGGGATCTATTAAACGAACATAAAATGACGCAATGGACTTCTGCATGTTAAAAAAGAAGTCACTCATCGGACGAGTGTATGTAGTCGTAGTGTTGGATGAAAGAAATTTTTAAGTCGGAATGGAGTATCTTATAAACTAAGGTGTTTTCGTGGCTATTCTGAGGTTTTTATTTTAAAATGTTCGGAGTATTTATGTATTTAAAGGTGAGAGCGGTTTTGTATCAAACATGGCAAGCATATAACAACAGAGATCGTGTGATAACTTTGTATAGAAGAAGGATGCACACGGTAGGACGAGGATAATGGTTTATTACGGGGCCAAACAGGTATAATTTTTAATTTTACTTGTTTGAGTTAAAAATTGATGTGGTCTTTCCACGTTAGACTGTTGTTTCCCTTCCATACAGCATACGCTCGAGGTCAGAACTTCGGAAACTGCGGAAACTTGGGCGTTTAATGAGAGTTAATCACAGTAGCAGCGGGCAGCGCGGCGCGTGGAGGCCGCTGCGAAAGGACGCCAGGAGTAATCTTCCGAACACCTTACGAAAGAGGGCCCTGCGTGTCCTGGCGGGGGCGGCGGCGTGACGGGGGGCGGGCGTTGCGCAAGCGGAAGCCCAGGGTATAAAAAGGCGCGGAGGGGGCGTGCCTGCACTTACTTGGCGCGGTCAGGGTCAAGGCGTTGCTTCACGCCTGTCTTTAGCGCCTGGCGAACCGAAGAACGGAATTGAACGAATAATTACGTGGTCACTAGGTTCGTTGGGTCATTTGATGGTGCTCTATTCGGTTTCCCACATCGATAGTGAACTCTGCTATTGTCTTGTTTGTAACTGCTAATGTTACGTTATGTTCTTTGCAATTTTTTAACAAATGAGTCGAAAGCTGAACGGTGCAAAATTCATCAAGGAATAATGTTGCTTATTTAAAAAAGAAGCAAAGTTCATTAAACGATAGATCAAAGTTCGCAAGTCTCTTTAACTCTCGGATTGCCATGTGTATCAAATTGATACAGATTGTTAGGCCAATTCTGATGCACAAGCTATGCTATTTAGAGGAGCGAAAAAACAGGCGTGGCCGGACTGCCTAATTTTGAGATTAACATACGTGGCAGTCGAAGGGTTCCTACATTGCGGTTACTAACTTATTTCCAGTGACCATGAACAGAAGCATCCTCTAAGGTCAACATTGTGCACAATTCGTTAACCCGGATGCCTACATGTTTCTGAAAAGAAGCTACTTACGTATAGTCAAACATCTTCAAGGCCCTTGAGTGGTATCGGAAAACAGTTCATTAGAATGGTTAGCAGTGTTTTGATCCTGTGCAGTGTTTTCATCCTGTTGTAACGAACCTGACTGCTTTTCACTTCGTTGTTTCACGAAATAATTGTTTGTCCAGTTAGAGGAAAGGTGATGATGAGAAACATGCTGGTGGTTCGTGCGTTAAACTTTGGGAAGGAGTTGTCGCTGTATTTATATTAAGCTTAAAGAAAGGGTTATGCTCTTTTCTTTCCCGAGAAAACATATTGAATAATGTAAACTTCAAAAATCCTTCATTTCTTTTCAGGGCAAGAAAGAATACAAACATTTATCCAAAATATAGAATTTAGGATTTAAATGGAATAAAATATAGAATTTAAGATTTAAATGAGGATATAAATTAGTTGTCAACTTATTACGCAATCCTGTCAACTTTATGTCAATCTCTAATGCAATACAATAGGCCTGAACATTTACTCTTGGCCCATTGGTTCTAAAACAATGTCACTAAATCGATTCTCTGAAATAGCTGATATTAAGATAAGAGGCTTCACTCTTGAGCTGATGGGAGGAGGTACGTTCGGCATCTAAAAGTAGAAACATAAATTTCATTAACGATTTGCGAATTTACATCTTGTATCTTTGAATTATGATTTACAAAATGAAGTCGAAAAGCCAAAAAATTTGGTAGAAATGGTCATGCCGAAGAAACTTTTGCACCAGGAACGGAAATGTAAGTAGAATATAAAATAATGGAGGTGAAAATGGAGAGGTGGCGAAGAAGAACAAAGAGTGAGAGAAAGACGGAAGATGGAGCTTAGAGATTAGAAGGTGGTGTGTAAACACTGGTGGTTTGTGGTTCAGATTGTGAGTGGGCTGTAAATGCAGTTATGTCCCATTAACGTTCTGAAATAGAACCCCAAACCAGGCAATAAAGATTAAATCTCAGTGTGCATAAATCAACAAGATCAAAAAGTTTCTTTTTACGATTAAGTTAAGGATATGCGAAAAAATTTAAAGTGCAGCAATATGAGTAAACGCGTCCGCACGAACGAATAATCATCCATTAATTATCCGATTCGTATGGATTATGAGGAATGCATACAGATGTCCGGGGAGGAAACGTCAAAACTTCGAAAATAAGCTCTTAAGACAATTCTAAGCATATTTTCTCTAATAAACTATGTGGATATTCCGAATGGTTGAGCCGCAATAAGCACTCAAACGTTGGTTTGAAAAAATGATTTCTAGGCAAAAATTTGCATTATGGAAGCATAATAATAAATAATAAAGAGCAATAATAAACAACTTATTTGTTTCTGGAGTGTTTCTATGCTTCCATAATGCAAATTTTTTCCTAGAAATCATTTTTTCAAACCAAATTTTGAGTGCTCATTGCGGCCCAACCGTTCGGAATATCCACGTAGTTTATTAGACGAATAGTTTTTAGACGAGCTTATTTTAGAAGTTTCGACGTTTCCTCCTCGGACATCCTGTACAAGCAAGAGAAGCAGTAAGTAAAAACTATTCGAGTTTCCTTGCATTGGTGCAATGAGGGTCGCAGGCACACTGCAAATCTGCACTCGAAAAATTAAAGAGAATTCGACCTAACCCTCGATTTGTAGACAACAGTCAATTACGCAGCACCATGACTTCAGCAAGCACAAAGAGAGAACTTGAAAACACATCGCTCTACAAAAAAGAAAAATGTTGTTGGAGAAATGATACTTCATTGTCTGAATATTTAAAATAACTTGGGAAACAAGTTCAGAATCTATAGAAGAAATAAAAGAGATGGTTGAATAATCCCACGATCGAGACTAAAAGCGCGCCAGTCGGTAGTACTTTTAAGAATAACCCGCCTCAAGGAAATAAAACTACTTCTCTCAGAGAGCGCTGCTTGCAGGGAAGGCCAAGAAACGCGCAGCGTCGACTCGAACTTCCTCGCTGGCGACCGGGGCAGCGTGCTTGGCGCGACGGAACTATTAAATTAAAGGAAAAGAGACAATGGGATTTCGCAGCGCCCGAGGCTACGGCGCGGCGCGAGGGAACGGGCTGGGCGAGGCGGGGGAGGAGAGAAAGAAGCAAGCCGGACTGGGGGCAGAGTGGGGTTGGGTGGGCGATGGGTGCGGAAGTGAGCGCGGGGACGGAGGCAGGGGTGGGGTGTGGGATTGGAGTCGGAGAAGGATTGGAGGCACACGGTTGCCGCGGGGCCGAGAGCAGGGCCGGAAGTGAGGACGAAAGTAGGGACGAGAGCGAGAGCGAATGTCGGAGAGAGAGGCTTAAAGCGAGGTTAAGAACGAGGACTAGAGTGATAACGAGATCGAGGACAAGGGCAGGAGTGGCTCAGACGACGAAAGAGGAGAAGAGGGGAAGAACTGGAATGGGGGCGGCAGAGTGGATGGGAAGAGAGACGAGAGCAGAGACCAGAGCAAAGGAGAAAGGGGATACGAAAGCGGAGATGAGAGCGTGGGCGTGAACGGGGGCGAGATCAGAGACGAAAGTGGAGAGAGAGAGTGTGAGAGTGCTGGAGAGAACAGAGACAACAGTGCGGACAAGAGCGGAAATGGGAGTGACGATGAGAGGGGGAAGTGCGGAGAGACAAGAGTGGAGACGAGAGCGACGATGAGATCGTGGACGAGATCGTGGAAGAGATCGGTGACGAGATCGGTGACGAGATAGTGGACGAGATCGTGGACGAGAGCGGGGACGAGAGCGGAGACGAGAGCGGGGACGAGAGCGGGGACGAGAGCGGGGACGAGAGCGGGGACGACAGCGGGGACGAGATAGTGAACAAGAGCTGGGACGAGGTTTTGAGCGAAAGTGGGGATGAGAGCGAAGTAGAGAGCGCAGACGACAGCGGAGACGAGAGCGGACATGGGAGCGGAGGCGAGAGAGGCGACGAGAAGGGAGACGAGAGGTGAGACGACAGCGCAGACGAGAGCGGAGCAGGTACGATGCTTGGCGGAGCGGAGCGGGGTCGTGGTGGGATGGGACGGAGTGGGGATGCACGGGGTGGGGATGGGCGAGGCGGGGCGGGGTTGGGCGGGGCGGCACGGGACGGGACGGGGCGGGGCGGGGCGGGACGGGGTGGGGCGGGGCGAGGCGGGGCGGGACGGGGCGGGACGGGGCGAGGCGGGGCGGGGCGGGGCGAGGCGAGGCGGGGCGGGGCGGGGCGGGGAGGGGCGGGGCGGGGCGGGGCGGGGCGGGACGGGACGGGACGGGGCGAGGCGTGGCGGGGCGTGGCGGGGCGGGGCGGGGCGGGGCGGGGCGGGGCGGAGCGGGGCGGGGCGGGGCGGGGCGGAGCGGGGCGGGGCGGCGCGTCGCATTGCGTAACTGAGTAGCCGCTCTCGCGCGCACAAGAAAATGCTGCCGCCCGCGGGGACGCGCGCCCGCGCTCGCGGAGGAGCCAGCCGGCTGTGCGCGCGCGCGTTATCTGATGCGTATATTCGCCCGCCGCGCGCACAGGCTGACTCACGCGGCGCCACGGCGTCATACGAGACTGGCGCCCGGCGCGGCGCAGGTAGACTTGCTGACGCACGGCTCGACATACGAGGACATTGTCAGGTTCGCTTACAAGCGACTTTGCTTTCCGTGCTGGCTCTAATAATAATTATAAAATAATTTATAACTGCAAATTGGCGTACGTTCGGTGGTAAACAATCAAAAAAAGAAAGTACAAAAATAAAAATTGATAGAAAAGATATACACAAATAATAAAAAAGATAAATAAAATAAAAACACAAATAGGCAAGAATAGATAAAAATACAGTAATTGCATTAAAATATTAAAAAAATAAATATTGCAAATGAAGAAAAATAAATAAGAATAAAAATAGACAAGAATAAAAAAATCGGTATAAATATATTATAAGTGCCCATGTTTACTCCGTACCTAGCTCTTTACTCTCTTCAGTTCATTTCAATTCACTTCGTTGCAATTTTCTGTAACCAGTAATTTATATATTAATGGCAAGTATATGCATCACACTTTGCCCGGGGTTTTGTTTGCCTTTCCTCATCTTGTAAAACGACACTGCACATCACTTTACACTTACGCTTTTAAGAACTCTCGATCGTGTAACTCGTCTGCTTCTCGGAAAGGTCCTCTGCACCTCTGCAGGTAAATGGATCTAGTCAACAATAATCCTGTTCACAAAACTGAATTTTCCTCAATCTATTCTTTGCTTTCTGCATTTTATTTTGTATGAATGGTAACCCCTACGTGGAACAACAAGGCTTGGGTAATACTGCTTGGTTAACAAGGAAGTAATATGGAATTCGATGATATAATGGTAAAATAGACAACATGATGAGTTTCTATCACATGAATCATTAACCTCGCAATAGTAACTTCCAAATTATTAATAATCACTATCAAATATTGACTGTTCTTCAAAACTGATGTAAAATTATCAATTATGTATTTACAGACGAAACATTTAAGAACTAGGAAAATGCTGAATTGTAATATTTTTTAGAATCCTTGAACCAGTTCCTTGTTTACTTTCTCGTATGGGGCATATACAAGTAGTAATATACTTAGAGAAAAATGAAGTAATGGTGAGGAAAGTGGTTTTCGAGATTTCAAGGGAAATATATCCCGGATGCCTTGACACCAAAAATGTGCATTGTTTCAATACGCCCGACCACTGTGTGAACAACTCTAGCTTCTGAAATATTCGTATTACCCCAATGAATATTACCAGATCGATCTGCCCCAACTTCGGAAACGATTTCTTCAAGTGTTGGACTTTACATGAAGCTGGGAAATTTCCATTCCATTTTTTAAATGGCTCCAAATGCATAAACTGGCATAAACTAATTCTGTTGTAATTATTTGATTTCCCAAAAATTTACCAAGTGTATTGTTTTAAGATATCTCTCGCCAATAATATTTATAATATGAGAATTTTATACTTTATTGCATTTGTGAGTACAAGGGGTTTAAAAAAGATTTCTTACGAAGTTTCTCGAAATCGCGGAAGTTCAACTCAAATATCAACATGAGCTCAAAATTGCACATTTTTCGGAACTGCTCAATACCTAAAATCCCTGGTCATATATAAATTCTACCATTAGAGGAGAGAAAAATTGAAAAAATGTTAAAAATGTCTTTTATGCCCTAAAAGATGGGATGCGGCAGGAGGTGTGTGGCTGGACTGAAAATTATCTCAGACGTAAGAAAATATGAATAATCCAATGGCTAATATTGCATAAATTCTACCAAGGGTACCAAATGCTTCCTTTTTTCCTCTTTCTTGAAGTTCGAGAAAGTTCGACAAGTTCTAGAAAGTCTGTGCCGTTATATAGAACTATAATTTTCAAATATTTTCGTCACAAAGTTTTATTTTCAATTTACAGACAGCAATAAAGAAACCAATTCCCGGGTTAATGTGCAATATTTACCGATATTGTTTATTTAGCATTCATCGCATCAAAGCGCATTAATTTTTGGCCTCCCTAATACTTAGACGTTCGAGATTTACTTTGGTTAAAAACCGAAACTTTATGAATGGTCAATAATTTTTGGGATCTACAATAACAAGACAATTCTCACCAACCACAAAAAACCTCGCGCTTCTTGTTAACGTTAATATCTCGATTTTAGTGAAGGTGTAACTTATCTTGTTAATATATTTCTTAATCATATTTATCTCTGGTCTTTAACAAGACGAAGCACACGTTGACCAAAATCAAGATATTAATATTTACAAATAGTGAGAGGCTTGCTATGGCTGCTGTTTGATACTGCTCCAAGGTCTCCAATTAATGAAACTGCCTTTCGATTGGGACCTCTATCTCCTATAACAAACAGAAGTTGAAAGTAACTAATACTGGAATCTAGTACATGTGCAAATCGATGAAAAGAGTTTTGACTACTAACAGAGGCCCATCCTGTGATTCACCCACCATTGAAATGCGACACCTAAGTGTTTTGTCATTTACTTCGTCACAAATTCTTTTGGCTGGAGACAATGAAACCTCGCATCGAATACCGACCAACTTTCAGTGGCACGTTTCACAATCGCTTCGAATTCCTCTTGGCCGGCAGGACCCCCTCCACAAGATAATGTTGGGAGCGCGTGGCGTTGTGCTGGCTGATGCTGATTCAGTGTACCCGTGTCCTCACGTGCCGCCACCGCCGCCACCGCCAATGCCGCCGCCACCGCCGCCGCCGCCACCGCCGCCGCCACCGCCGCCGCCGCCGCCACCGCTACTGCTATCGCCACCACCGCTGCCGCCACCGCTGCCGCCACCGCTGCCACCACCACTGCCGCCACCGCTGCCGCCACCGCTGCCACCACCGCTGCCACCACCGCTGCCGCCACCGCTGCCGCCACCGCTGCCGCCACCGCTGCCACCACCGCTGCCACCACCGCTGCCACCACCGCTGCCACCTCCGCCGCCGCCGCCACGACCACCACTGTCACCACCGCCGCCGCCGCCGCCTCCGCCGCCTCCCCCGCCGCCGTGTCCCCCGCCGCCGACGCCACCGCAACCACGGCCCCTGCCCCCACCCCGCCGCCGCCATCGCCGCCCGCCCCCTTGACGCCACCACCGCCGCCACCGCCACCGCCACAACTACCACTGTCACCTCCGTCACCTCCGCCGCCGCCACCACCACCACAACCACCGCTGCCGCTGCCAGCCACCGCCGCCAGCGCCACCGCCGCCACCGGACACCGAAAACCGCGATAGCCGATGCTCGATAGCGGTGAGACGTCGCTTCCTCGCCCTCGTGTCGGAGGACGCGGTGACACACTCCTATAAAGGAGGCTGATGTATTTGTTTGCATGCTGCTTTCCTTGTGGTACCCCAAGGAGCGGCTGTTCTGCAGAACCGTGACTAATGTTTTACATTCTTCCTCTTATTGTCCCTCGTGATGAGGGAGATTACTTCATTCTTTTATCTTCCACTTAATTGGGTCATGGTCTCTCTTAATAAAATTTATATGATGCATCTTGGAATATAGCCTCGATGACAAATATCGTTTGACTCTTCCACTCTTTAAATATTTCGATTCACATGTGGGTAAATACGTGAGGGGGATAAATAATGTGTTTGAAGACAGACCAACACTGTTTCTTTCTTTTTTTACCTATTTAAGGTTACTTTTCAACTCCTAAGATCATATAGCGACCACTGTGACATTGGGGAGAATACGGACACACAAGCATACATGCCCCGGTTGGGTTTCGAATCCGACCTTTCAGGCATGAGGCAGCTAGGGCTCTTCAGTCTTAACGACCTCGGCTATCCAGGCCGTCAACATAGTTTCTTTATTACAGTTTAATAAAGAATACAAAACATTATAATAATATGAATATTTAAAAAAAAACAAATAATTGCACCTGATCAGTGATTAAACCACTTTGCAGGTTTGAGATATTATACAACACTGAAACGAGTTATACAAAAATAACTTAAAAGCACCGAGGGTACTTGCAAATTAACCAGACTTAACCCAATTTTTTAGAGGAAATCCCCTCTACGAACCTGATGATGTTGATTTTGTGTTCAGGGCCAGTGGTGTGATGGGTGTGAGAAGGGAGTGAGTGAGCTTAGGGTGGTTGTAGGGGTCTAAATTGATCTTTGCGAAGGCGTGATTTGATTCTGGTTGGAACAATAATATGAATATGAAAGCTATATTATAGTTTATATAATTTTACAGTTTATAAAAATTAGATGCATATGTACTTCAAACCGGTATTAATGAATAGAGAAATTTAAGTTTATCCAACTTTTAATTTGTTTCCTTTCTCGTCACCCGCTAACTTCTTTTCAAAATATAAAATAAGCACTCCTTTTTTCTACGATCCTAAAAATTGCAAATAAGAGATCCTCGTTAAGCCTTCCTATTAAAATTAATTTAATTGTCAGGAAGCGATACGGTGCATTTACATTTGTATTTGTATTTGTATTTTTCGTAATGTTCCTAAAGCAAACTTTACGTTTCTATTGAAGATGTGCTAAGTCGAAAACAGGGATTGCCACTTCAAAGCAAACATTTTCATTACACTCTTCGATAAATTTTTTACGTTCATGTGTCCCCATGATAATACCTAAGCTTACGCCCGCCGGCAGCCATGTATTAAGTTGTTATTAATAAAATTTTATATCAATCGAATAGGAATTTATTCTTCTATTATCTGGTAAAGTAACTCTTAAAAATAATCCCTTTCCTAATAATACCGTTTAAAATTAATGAAATGATTCTTCTTCTTCTTACTTTAGTTCCTTTCGGAGCATAGAAAACTCGGCAAAGGATCTCCATCTTACTCGGTTTTCTGCTATAGGGATGATTTGTTTCCACGTCATATTAGTCCAGCATCCAATTTTGTTGTCGTTTTTCATGCCAAAAATCTTCAACAAACTAGTCCGGTCATTCTTTGCTTTTGTTTTTTTAATAGATATATTTAAGAAATATCCTGGTTATTAGCCAATACCACCGAGTGTCCACATCATTCGGCCTGGACACTGGCCTAGCTCGTTTGAATTACTTACGAGCTTTAGCGAGAGCAAATCCTCTCGTTGCTAATCATCTGTAAATGTGGTTATCCCGCCAACACTAAGGTCCGTTCGCTCTAACTTTGCTCAGCCCGTAAACAAATGCACGTGGTTGTCACTTGTTCTCATTGGCTGACGGACACCACACTACCCTTCAGGGCGTCGTCGTCGTCGTCAATGCAAACATAGTTTGAGCAACATTCCCATGTACCGAAGTGGGCTTACTAATGCCTACTAAATGTTTCTAATGCTAACAAATGGTATTTAGTACTCAAAGGTGAAAACTTTAGTTTGATTATTTTTGGCTCGGAATTATATTTTTCTTGAGGTACGTAAGGACGCAGGAAATCATTCAATACTTTTTAGTAAACAAATAATTTTTCAATATTCTCACCCCAGCAAGCTGGCACTCTGACTCTCCAAAACCCCCTCGGTTCCTCATAACAAATCAAGGAAAGTTAAATAATATTGCAAATGAGTAGGTCTGTTCTTGCCGGATCCAGTATTTTCAAACTACTTTACTAGGCTTTCTCAAGAGTAAAAAGCTTTTCTATTATTTGACTATCAAGGAAAGCGAAAAGCTAACTCTCAAGGAAGATTGAAAAATTTCTTCAAAAGTTGTTTTTAAAGAAGTATGAATTGTTCCAAGTACATCTCTCTACAATGTTGAATAAACTTTAATTGAAAATTTGTTTCAAACATCAATTGCATTGTCATTTTGTTTGATATTCTGTACGTACATTAGTAGTTCCTCTCCTTTATGGATCGGATAGACAAATGGATAGGGAAAGGGTGGGATTTAACATGCGAGAGTTCTCGCACGGGGACGCTAGTATCCTTTATTTTTGCTGCATGGCATCTTGTCACTTAAATCATTAGAGAATATTGTCTCCACTTAATATTATTTCTATTAATCACATTTATAGTAATATACAGTCATAAACTTTCTGCGCAATTATATTTTTTTTTAAAAAGAAAATTGAGTTAAGAAACAGTAAAATCTTAGACTATGGGCGACACCCGGGAAGAAGAAACGAGATGTTTAGTGTTTCAAAAACAAAGGAAACAAAACTAATATACAGCACGTTGCAATTAGATGATTATAATTACGTATGGATGGCATCAAAACATCCATTCAACTCCATTACTCACTCATTCCTTTTATATACTGATGTTGTACATTGATAGTACGATCGCGGAATAAAAATGAATCAACGAATATTAATATGCCGCTCACTACCGGCTACTGAGAGGGCTAGATGCAAAAATGCGCATGAAGATACCATCGGC
>JAHLJT010000897.1:0-85932 GCA_031308135.1 Acheta domesticus
ACGCTCCCACAGGGATTATTTTGACGTACTTTTTCTGTATAATCTTATTAATCATGATATAGACTCTTCAGAATTATATTGTACAATTCCTTGGGCTAATCCAGTGCGTGATTTGCGTTCTACAGATAGCATATTATTTAATATTCCTTTTGCGAGATCAACCTTGTACTATTATGCGCCATTATGGAAAATGTGTAGAAGTGCAAATTGTAACCATTATAACTTATTTTGTTCACCATATCAATTTAAAAAAACTTATAAAAACCTGTTACTAAATGATTTTCGATAATACTGTAATATAAATAATAATGTAAATGATATTTGATAATTGGGTGATTGCCTGTAACTATATGTAATAAATAAATAAATAAATATTACCATGCTATTTAAAAATTTCTCTCATTGTTGGGAACTGATACACAATGTCATAATGTTGCAATTTCTGCTCTACTATCACTTCAGCCATCCCTTGAAAAAGTCCAAATCAATTCAAACAAAGTACTTGCGATGCAAATCTACAATTATTTTGGCAGCCTGGTACAGTAGTAATTTATTTTTCTCCTAAAGATACATCTCTGAACAAATCACTGTACAGTATGTGCTGTAACATTTTGTACTTGCGAGCCTCATGGAAAGTTGTGTTAGGATGTAATGCATGTGGTGCAGCTGCTAATCAACAAATTATAGTTGTAGTTTGTCAAGATTCTACTCTACACGTCCTTGATACTGTCACACCTTGGCAGGAGAAATAGAGGGGGCAATAATCTAATTATACCAATTGAGGTATCCCGTGAGAGAGGGAGCTAACCTACAAAATTCGAAATATTGGTTTAAGAATAGATTTGATTATGAACACATTGAATATGTCAATAAATCGATATTTTGAATTTTGAAGATTAGTTCCTTCTCTCACAGGATGCCTCAATTGTAAATATTAAGAGTGTGTATTTGAAAAGTGTGGAATGACAGTCTATGACCTACTTATGGACTGTCAGAAGATCTTAAAACTATCCATATCTTTATATCTGTTATAATTCTTCTGGTCTGGGTATTGGCTTTTATGATGTTGCTGAAAGAGATTTGAACCAGCCACCATTGCCAAGGGGTTGACTAGTCACCAGTCATCCCCTCTCCTAGCCCATCTCTCTGCCTCTGTCTCGCTGCCTCTGTCTTTGCCTATCAGTCTCTGTTTCTGTCTGTCTCAAGCTGCTCAGCAATTTGTGTTGACAATATCTTTATAAGAAATGAGTATGGGGAATATCTTACTGTAGTTCACTAAATGGTTCAGAACAAATATCTCATCAGCATTGGGAGGGCAATGTTTTTTTCTTGATTTGTTTATTTTTGCAGATTGCTGGTGGCTCTGGGCCACGAACAAAATGCCGATTGGAAGTTGAGAACAGTGCTCTTACTAGTCAATATGGTCCTCTCACAAAAGTTCGTGTTTACCTGGACCTGTATTTTCATCATCCTCTTCTTCCTCTATGCCATCTTCTGTGGACGATGACTTGCGAGCCTCGTGGGAAGTTGTGTTAGGATGTAATGCATGTGGTGCAGCTGCTAATCAACAAATTATAGTTGTAGTTTGTCAAGATTCTACTCTACACGTCCTTGATACTGTCACAGGTAAGGATGGTTTGTGTATGTGTGTAAAGAAATGAGAGTTTTAATCAGGGTAACATAAATAATTGCTTTGGAATTTTCATACACAATTTAATTTCTGTAGTGCAATGTGCTGTGATATGATTGTAGTAGATACTATTTACCAAAGAGTTTATAATTTTCCTGGTAGCATTGTTGTTTTCCTTCCCATTTTTAAATGTCATTATTTAAAACGGGATTTTCATGCTCTGAGTCCTAAAATATTGCAAGCAAACATTTACTATCAACTTGCTAAACATTCCTGTTTAAAGTTAAAAATAAATTAAATGTGCTCTATCTATCTAAGTATTTTACTCATTTTCTGTTTTGGTGCTGTCTGTGGTTTACAAATTACAAATTTTTCAAAATTTTCATTGGTAGATTCATCTGATTGAAAAAATTAGGTGCTTGTTGAAAATTACCACAAGATGTATTAGGAGCATACCTAAAGGACAAAATTTGCTGATACACCAGTTCTCACTTATAAAGCAGAGACAGTATTTGTGCGATACATCTGTGCAAATACCCCTTCATTGAAACTTATCATTTCTGAAACTCATCATCTTCATTGAAACTTATCATATCTATTCACTGGGTGTCATTGCATGGAACAAAGTTGGAGCACTGTGCAGAAGCTCTTGCAGTACCTTGAATTTTATGTTAACTTGAATTCAGCTTATGCATTTACCTGTCTGTAGTCAGCCAGCCACGTAGCTGTTAGTTTACCAGACACCTGCTAAAGTCCTTCGTGTGTAATGTGACTGAATGTTGTTCAGTTACCTTAACACATTCAGGTCATAGCCTCAGCACAACATTTTTTCCCCCACAGGTTGCAAGGTTTTGGGGTATATGTGAAGCAAGATTCTTTTTTATTTTGATGAAACGACTTTGTACTTTTATATAAAGTTCCAATTTTCATGTTTACTTTAATAATTTTAAAATATTTTTTCATAGAAATAACACAAGATATTGAGTTCAAAAAATGGTTTAACATGTCTATTTAATTAAATTCTTAAAATTCCATAATATTAGAACATTATATATAATATTATATTAGTCTATTGCAATAATGAAGGTAACGTTGCTTTTTATTCATAATAATTCGCTTTGGTGTTGTAATTTTGAAAAGCGCTCCTTAGGTGCCACTGCAGAGGGCATGCACATCTGTATATTCCAAAGCTATTTAATACCACTCAATTGAAATTTAGAGGTGTTTTCAGGTACTTTATTGATAGAGATATTCAGGTAGAAACCTCCATGAATAGTCAGCGAATGGAAAATGGCATAATAAAAGCAAATGTACAGTATTAACTGCGTGCCTGTAGATTCTAAAGGTGTTGTAATTTAAGGCGACCTGTCGGCACCCGTAGATTCTTCAGGCAGCGACCAGAATGTGTTTATAATAAAAGGAGCGACTATGGAAATAGCCAAGGCTTTTGTCGCTGCTCAGATCATAGAACCCTTACAGTGCCCATGCTTACATAACTATAAAGTCTGTTTAATTATAAAAATGGTTGCTTTTCCTTATTTACGGACTAAAAAACCTTTTGTTTAAAAAATTTATTGGGTCTCAATTATATTTTTTTACTATCATCTGGGACGCCCCTTTGCATCTATCTAGTTTCCCTAGATGGAAGTCCACCTTTGGCAACAATGCATATTGCCATCATGTATAACTTGGAAGTGAGATTTCCTTCACCCATAAACTTTTTTCGATGTTTCTGAAGGGACACCTGTTAAATTTCATATTTAATTTATGAAAATAGTCTTTCTCAAGCACTGAATTTCATTTTTAACCCTCCTCCCCAACTTGGATTGTCAGTCTTCTTCAAAGTTGGGTTCCACTATGTACGTATGTGGAATGCATTTATGGATCTAATTATTTATTTTCTTTTACCTTATATAACCACTTAATTGTATGATAGTGTGACAAAATAAAGATTTAAAACTTTCCTATTGTAAAACTTGTGGGAAGGACATCTCTTTCAAGCTAAATATTGCTTTAAAAAATGCTTCTGCTCCATGTTTATGGCAATAAATTTGTCTGCCTGTTTGATTTTCTGTGATTTTGTTTCGTTTCCCTCAGCAATGTCATAAATCAAAATTTGATTGTGTTGAGTTATGTTAGGTTGAGAAGATGTAATTTTGTCTTTATTGTTTCTAAAGCTCATTTGTGTGTTATGAAAAGATAAAATAGATTTATAAAAATAGAGGAAGACATACTACAGTATTTTGAAATTTGATGATAATAAAATGAAGATGTCAATGTTTTAATTTTGTATTTGATATTTTATTTAAATAGCTGTTTGCTAAAAATTGTACAATTTGTAGATACATATTGAAGTGATTACTCAGGACTTTATCTAGCACAAGAAATTAAAAAATTATGTAATAAAAAATACAAAAGAAAATTTTTGCAATATTAAATAATGTGAAGAGAGGTGACGTGACCTTGGACTCCTTTGCTTGATTCTATATGTCATTGCAAGGATGCACAGGCCTTTTTTGATAAATAATTTTAACTTTATATTACTGTTTACTAGGTTATAACATCTAATGAAAGTGATTTCTATCTTCTCAAATTACACTTTAAGATTTCACTCTTCAATAGTTTTTCAATGGGAACTTTTGATTGTATTGCAATGCATTGATTATTTCAGGTCAGCGATTACTTTCTCCTCTTGTTCTTCCTGCTCCTGCTTCACGGATATCAGTGGGACCAAGACTTTTCATCTTGGCTGTAACTGTGGCTGGTGGATTGTGTGTTTGGGATGTTGGTGGGAAGCTTAAATGTTTGATTAAAAATGAAAGCCTACTTCCAATTATGCAAGGCCAACTAGGTTAGTACAAAATTTTATTTTCCTTTTTATGTTCAGCTATCAATTTATTATCAACGTAGAATTGAATTGTGTTAAAGTTAATTGTAATCTCATTTCTCTGCATATCAAAGCAGAATGGAGTTATTTGAATTAATTCAAAGAAACATATCAAAGTATTTCACTTTTATTAAGTTGTAGGTTATTTGAATCAATTAATTAATTAATGAGAACACTTTAATTCACAAATTTAAAGCAGATTTATGAAGACATATTACACAAAAGTTTGAAATTGCACATCATTTCATTTTGGCATCATTGTTTGACGCATAATTTCATGGTTTGAACTTACATTGATCAAAGTACAGACTTAAATGCCTATTTTGTTTTAATTAATTGAATTGAAATAATGTGTGTTTTTTGAACGTACACACCAAATAGTTATTGTACTGTAGAAAAATAAGTCTACAAAAATCCAACTTGAAAAATCAAAATTTCAGTGCTGCGAAACCTAGAAAAGTTGGAGAATTGGAAATTTTAAATCCACAACATCCCTCAAATGTAGTAAAAGATTTGATGATAAATGTAGTAAAAAACTGTCTCATTTAGTTAATTTTCCTTTTAGGTAGAGAAGTAACCATAAAAAGCTCTCTTTTGACTGAGAATGGCTGTCCTCTTGTATCTTTATCAACTGGGAAAGCATACATGTATTCAATAGATCTTGCATCCTGGTAAGTTTTTTATTTGCAATAGCAATATTTTATACAATCACCTGTTGTGCTTGTTCTGAACACTTTACCTAGAATTTATTTTTGAAATATATATTTTCCAGGTTGCTAATTGGTGATGCTAATGATCCTGTACATAAATGTGCATCTCAAAAGAATGTTTCTCAATTCCTGAGTGTGTCAGATATTTCTTCATATCCATTGGCTACCATTCAATCTCATTTGAAAAGGTCAGATTATGTACTTAACAAGAAATTGTCTAAGAATTTTCGAAATTGATTTTGTGTAGGAAACTAATTTTTTATATGCCTTTACAGCTCTCCAGTGACAATGAGTTTAAGGCAGCCAGCAGTTTCACAAATTGGACCTATATGTACTGTGACATACTTAGAGCAACAGCTTTTAGCCTGTCAAGCATTAGAATCATGCAAAGAATATCGAAATTATTTGATTGCTTTTGCTCGTGCTCTCATCCATGAAGGTATGCTAGATGATCGCAAATTAAGAATTGTTTATTTCTTGGATCCTTAAGATTACACGCATGTAGATGTGTGAATATTCTACACTTTGTAAATCATTGTATTATTATGAAAATAGCTTAATACTGTATTCAAAATTTGAACAGACATCCCCTTAACTGTAGCCAAAGCGTTGTGGGTCAATCATGACAGGCTAATTGATTGCACCAATGTAGTTTGACATAAATTTTGAGTGTGCCTGATTTTGGTCACCCACATATGATACAAAATACAGCACCTTGAGCTAATCTCTAAAAATACATCAGAAATTATCTTTTTTGTAGAATACTGTTTAAGAAACAAAAGTCAAGCTCCCCACATATTCCTTGATTGCTCTCCCACCCCCACATATTCCTCACCGGGAGAGGTGGCTCAGGGCATCAACTGATGTCACTGCAATGCCTCTGACTGGGAGGTCCCAGACTCGGGTCCCGATGGTGGCAGGATTTTCGACACTAGCTCAGTTGCGGCTCATGGTTTTATAAATGGGGAAGGCTGCAAATGCATTGCATTGCATTGCATTACATTATATTACATTACATTGCATTACAGTGCATTACATTGCCTGTATTGTATTTGTATTAATAATAAGTCTGATACAGACTTAAGGGAGTAGTGCTCCTACCACATATCAGGAAAACTAGTTGAAGCGCTGGTCGCTGAACTGCATAGTAATGCCATCTGGTGAGCATGCCCTTCTTCAGACCTTAGTCCCCCATCCTAGAAGGCTGCTTGGCTGCAGCCTTTGGTCGCCCATAAGCCTGTGCAGTGAATGCATGACGTCACGCCTCGTCATTTTGCACAGGCCTTATGGCGGAATGAAGTGGGAGCCTAACGCTTCTCTTTTCCCTGTCAAAAGCTCCAAATGCGTTGCGGACGGCCGTTAATGAACCGACAAAGAAAATGTTTGATATGATTGTTACGTAATACAACTTAGAAATCCATTATTAATAAATAAATACATTTTTAAATTTCTTTTGGAGGGCGATTTCTGTAGGAGAGGCTCCACCTTACAGCCTTTAATGATGAGCCGCGCCTGCACTAGCTAAATAGCTAGGTTGAGTACTGTTACTTTCTGGAGCAAAATTTCAACAGCTAGTTCCTCTGATTGTTAGTTTTCCATGGTTTCTTTAATCAGTACCGGGTGAATGCCAGAGTAGTACCCTAACAAAAAGGCTACAGACTGCAAGTGATCTTTCCTCCCTCTTCCTTGTTTTAACTTCACCCCTTACTTACATACACTTACACTTACATGCACTACATTACCACTCTTGCCGGGAGACTCATTGGGATCTTAGAGCTTGTCCCAACTGGGGATGGTGCCCTGTGGTGGGAGATACCTATTTGGGGTAAACCCTGTAAGCTGATGGTAGTTGGTGCCGGATCTTGTCAGTCAATATGGGAAGATCACCTCCCCCCCCCCCCCCGCAATAAAAACATTCCCTACACTTAGGGGACCAATGATCTTAGCAGTTGAAATGCCCGGAATCCCTTATCAATCAAAAAACATTTTCCCACGGTGTTCTCTCCCCCTCCCATGTTTGTTCTTCAAATTATTTCCCTCATGTTCACCGTATGTATCCTTTATACCCCCAACAAGTTTTTCTGCATGTTTCCTTGCATGTACTTCATGTACACTTCAATATCCCTTTATGATCCCCTATGTTGCTCACATATTCATTGCATACCATATAAACTCAAATAAACCCTGCCCTTGAATATTACCTGGACCATAATTTTACAGAAAGGAATCTCGGTGGGAAATAAAAAGAACCTTCCTTTTTACAATTGCAATCATGTGACATCTTGTGGCACGACTGAGAAAGATACAAAATGCCATGTCATATTCCATCGTGAAGGCGAGCCTTGATGCGCCACGTTATAAAAACCAAAATATAGCTCACGCCGCCATGTGACCACATGCAACACGCTTCACAAGTTTGCAGTGCCAACCTTGATGTGAATATTACCCTCTCCCCAATTTTCAGCTAGCAATTTTTGTTAAAAAATACATGGGTTATTTTCGAGTATTTACGATAGTTTCACGCATATCTTTTACATGTACCTCCATGTGTTCCCCACATGCTCATTGCATGTTACTGCACATGTTAATCTCAAAACAAAACTGGAAATTCAGAAATTTTTTTGCAGTTCTCTTTTATTTCAAAATATATTTTTTAAATGTTGTACAGTGTCTCCTGTGGCAGATGAAATGGGAAATACTCATTAGCTAGAGTACCCAGAATAGCAAGAACCCCCAAAATGTAATAGAAAGATCCAAAAGATTTTCTCGTAAAAATTGCAATCTCCAAACACTAGAAATTTTAAAATCTTTGTTTCAAAAGTGAAAATGGCTTTTCACTTGAATCTATCTCCAGCAAGACACTCGGACTTTCCTAAAATGTAATAAAACATCCAAAAAGGTCTAATTTTGAAGATGAGGGCATAAAATCTTTACCCTTGTTTCAGTTACGATGCACTATGGTAAAGCATGTTGCCGCAGAGTTGTGTGCGTCATTGAGTCGCACATGCAAGTTCTTGATTTACCATGACCATACATGCTACATTGAAAATTGGAAACTAATAGATGGATTACAACAAATCATTGTTATTTAAAATTTAATGATAACTTGTAAATAAATGAGAAATAAACTAACTATTATGATTTTCCATAAAAAATAAATAAATAAATAAAAATTATCGGAATTCAGAGTATTCAACAAAAAGTGAGACCTGCACCATTTTTTTAAGAGTCCTTTGCTCTGTCCAAGGAAAAGAAATTTAAAAAAAATGTGGAACCATTTTTGAGAAAATTTTGAATATTTTTAAACTTCATGTAAAGTATCTGTTTGTTGCAAATTCACAATATCTTGAGTTCGGCCAGATCGTTCAGGGAATATCAAGTTTGGAGAAAATTGTCTCAACATTTTAGGGTGTAGTGTTGTCCACAGCAGTCAGATGGACTGATCAGAAATTTCTTGGTGTCAAGGACCCACAAAAACATGCTGACTACACATTACATTAGAGGAAGTAATTTACTACATATAGAAATAAGATTTATCCACTATTTTAATACCAGGGCCTCACAAAATGTGTTTTTCTCTGGAAAAATTACTAATTTTCCTGCAACATTACAACACTTTCTTCACCAACTATGTAGTACGCCAAGAAAGTGCAGCCTGCTCATGTTTTAGGTCTTCGTGCTGTAGCAGACATGGGTTCGCCATCTCTATTATGCTCTATTCTTGAGACTGTGAATGTATTTTTTAAGTGTTTGAAAATTTTCATTAATGTTTGCTCTTTTTGCAGGAATGGAGTCTCGCTTAAGGTTATTGTGTGATGATCTCCTCGGACCTGCACATGCTCATGCCAAATTGAGTAAAAGTTGGCAGGATAGTATAATGGTTTGTACATGTCATACATTACTATTTTGTTTTTTGTTGAGTGCATTTTTGTTTATATTTTTCTATTTGGTTAGATTGGGGAAGTATTACAAACAAACAAGAGTTTGATCCCATAATTTTTATCAACATTCTTTGTTGGGAATCCACGATACCAGAAAGGTTTTTGGAAAAATTCTTATAAAACTTCCATTACAATATGTGCATTCACTGTACCCAAGTTGTGAGATATGTGGATCATAAAAATGCTTTTGCTATTATTTACATTAACCCTTCATTACGTGCACTGGGTCCAGTAGACACATTTTACTTTTTTTTTTGTTTTCTAGATCATTCTACAGGTCTTTTGGAGAAAATTTATTATCTACGTTGTCTGAAGAAGCGTTAGGATGATATTTGTTGAGAAATCAATTTCAGTTTTTATTGTGTTCATTATGAAAGATTAATTTTACATGATGCTGTGGAAGAAGAAAACAGAATATTGTGTAAATCAATACTAAACAATAAATGAAAATTATATCTCAGACTTAATTACTAATATTGGCAATGGTATTTACATTAAGACACTTTTCACAAAAAAGAAAATTGCATGTTTATGTAAATATACAAAATTATTACATTTTACACAAGCATATTTTGTGAGACAATTTTTTTTCCTTGCAGCAGACTAACATTTTTCTTTTTGTTCTTTGTGCTTCCATAGGAATCATATTTTGATTTTTTCGTTTACTGTATTTAGGCTCAGCGGGATATTGAGTTCTTAAAATGCATTGGGTCTACTAGACCCATGTGCACCTAACGAAGGGTTAAGAAGAATGGAACAATGATTAATAATGATGATGTTATGTGATGTGATCTTTACAGTTTTTATCTTTCTGTAATTATTAGTAATATGCCAACAACTTGTCATTGTTTTTAAACAAAAACAATATTTATGTCAAATTCATTCATCGCCAATGTAAATTCAGTAATAAATGCAACAAACAAGGGGGTGAGTAATATAATTAAGATAAGTATACTGTAATATACAAAATATTACAGAACAAACTCCGCGCCTTAATCTGGACGGACGGAGCTGTAATATACAAAATATTACAAAACAAAGGCCGCACTTTAATCTGGACGGTCGCGGTTACTAGGTAACGAAGGTTGTTGACGGGCAGGAGGGGGCGCTGGACTAGAGAGTTGGTGGTTGACTGGCATTGTGGTGGTAGCGGCGCAAATGTAATCTGAATTATTTAAGTAGGACTTCGACGTGAATAGGGAGGATAGATTGTGGAACAGTAGTGCAAGAAGTGAGTCAGCAAGAAAGAAGCAGACGACGACCGGCGCAAAGAGGGATTTTCGGCGCGGAAGTCAAGGGGCTACGAACTGCGGGGCCATCGTTTCACAACGCCAGACAATTCGTTACCGTGAACCTAATGCATGCAATCAATCAAGAGAATTTATATTGTTAATCCCAAATTCAATTTTTAATAAACAAAATGATTGTTGTGCCACGTTATATGTGATTCCTTCGGAATATAGATAATTTCAGACTTCCAGGCTTCTCTGTATAGAGAGCATGAGAACCAAAAAGCTGAGCTAGTAAAGTAAATTAAAAATAATTCATCATTATTTTATCACAATACCAATCTATTATTTTGTAAAATGAATTGAAATATTGAAATAGATTACTGTATTTTTACACGTTAATCTATTGATTATTCTTTCTTATTTATTCTCTTTTATCTTGATTTGTTTAATTCAAATATTAATTTTCAAGACAAAATTCAAAAGTATCCTTTCACACACATACTTTAGCAGTGGAATTCATCATCTTTTTATCTCTGCCTGTATCATAATGTCTGTCAGTATCTGTCTGGATCATAATCTGTTCTGGATTACCTTAATGCACATGGGCATACCAGGACATACAATAACTCTATTAACAAGAATTCGGGCAATTGGGGTCCATTGGATTCTGAAGCAAAATTTTCAATATTTTACGTGAAAACTATCCAAGCCATTAGGAATTTTTTTCTGACTTTGTTTGCTATGGTTTTTTTTATAATGTTTGCGCAACCATTTTACATATGTGTTATTGAATAGTAAATTTAAAAAATCTTTAACATATTCGAGCTGTAACTGGGCAAGCGGAATCCATTGGACCCAGGTCCCTTAATCTGCATGTAATATTGCATTTTCTGGTTTAGTTTGGTCAATTACTTGACGACAGCTTTGTCTCCAAGGGATGGACGGATGTCGGATTGACCAACATCTTTTCATCAGGAAGTTATCTGACACTATGTGTGAGCGATTCCAAGGTTGACACCTTCGTAGACTGTGTTGTTGCAGGTTAATATGTAGCCAAGACAGGGGAATGAGTTTTTGAAATTGTATGTGGTCCAGGTATTGTGGGAAAACTACACAGTGAAAGGAATGTTGGTGACCCTGACTGAATGTTATAAAACATGCAATCATATGATTATGTATTGTTGATTTTGTTAAGAATTTGGTTCATACAAATGTAAGGAGACAGTCAAACAATTGAATAACCAGTGTCACCTGTTAATCTCACACATTTTTGGGGAAGCAGCAGCTACCACATCTCAGAAAGTTTACAACAATGCCAAAAATAGAAGTCATTTGTGCCCTTCAGAAAGAAGTAGGAAACAAATGTAGCATCTCTCCAAAACCTGTCTGTAATTAACATACCATGGTTAAAAGGTGTGTGCGATCTACAATAAGAGAAAAACTGTTTAAAAAAACAAATGAAAAGTATTTTGATCTGCCTTGAAACATCTGCCGGATTTTCCTAGTTTACTATATTCATGAAATGTGTTAGCATTGAAGTTGAAATAATTAAATATCAGCATTAGAATGCTGAATTAACAATATAATAGGCAGCATAGGAATCGTATTTATCTGGTCTCGGTACAAACAGCTTATTTAAAAAAAATTCACATAATCTAATACATATGTTTATTTATTTTTAAGAAACATTGCCAAATAAAATTAAACAATTAAAATTGATACACAAGTTTAAAGACAAGTAAAGTGTGTTTTGCTGAATAACTGTTTCATTACAATTAAGATACAGTAGTAAATGAAAATAATAATTATTTTAATGATATGAATGCATTAGTTACCATTGTACAGTATAATTGTTAAAAAAAAAACACCTCCAACTATTTTATCTCATCTCTGGTTCTCAATCAGGTTTTTCATCCAGTTTCCCTTGATCTGTTGAACAAATACTGAGGACGCCCTTTTGTTTTGCTTCTGGACATAATGGTATACTGCGATTTTCTTAACTTTGCCCCTGACAGGAATCAGCTGTTGACAATTTCATCCAATCGGGAGCTTGAACGTCACCGTAGTGACGTCACTATAGCAAAGTGTAAGCTTCTGATTGAATGGCAGCGATACAGCTGTTTCCTGTCAGAGGCAAAGTTAAGAAAATTGCAGTATAGTTTTACTACGTACACGTCTTCTTGAACTTTGCAGGATTTTAAATGGAATGTTGGTTATTTTGTCAACTGTGTCATCAATAATGGTTCTTGTTCTGGCTGTAGTGAGTTGATTCCTTCATAAGGGGGACAGAAAGGGTTAAGACCTGAAAGACCTGTAGCTCATATGGTACATAGTTTCTATTACATGAGAGTGAATATTTCTCATCAAAATTTGCCAAGGATACTTATTGCTACTTTCTTAATTCTATTTATGATAATAAAAGAACGGGAAAAGGATTCCAGAGCTCAAGAAAAAAAACACATTGTATTGACAACATGACTGGAAGGGAGAATACAGCAAAATGGCATGGAAATTAAAACAAAGTTAAGTTTCTGGGAGCAACAATAACAAAAGATTGAGGCTGCAGTGAAGAAATAATAGAAGAATTATGAGGAGAGAGGTAGTGGTGAGAAAGTGTGAAAAATATTCACCCTCATGTTATAGAAATTCATCAAAGATTCATGGTTATCAGTAAGCTGTGAATTTATAGGCACGAAAAACAGTAAAAATAGGCAGGCAAAATAGACATTTAAATAGGCACTAACATTTTTTCGTATCCTTATTTATGTTATTGTGAACAAAGTTTCTGTAGAAAACGTAATATCTTATCTTCATGGAATGTTTTCTTTTATCATTATTCTGGCAAATCCCTACAGAAATCCTTTCGTGTCAGGTAAATTTAGTCAAAAAAGGGTGAAACGCATTCACTACCTTTTAGCTTTTCATGAAATATATGTTGATGCTGCACATATCTTTTTTCTCACCTTTAATTTAAACATAATTGCAAAGTATTATTTTTTATATCGCCATACATAGCACAAATCTAACTACTGGTGCTACAACAGTACAGATTTTCTCGCATTATTTCTAAAAATATTTCAAAATTTGCAATTTTCAAAAACGTCAACGAAAATGAGACCTGCGCCGTTCATTTAAGCGACCCTTGTTCTATTAGTGGGAAAGAAATTGAATATTGTAGCGGTTTTTGAGATATTTTTATAACTTGCATTAATTTCAAGCAGAAATTATGCAAAAAAATACTTGTTCTTTTAAAATTATACATAATCTTATTTTAAGATCTGATTTTTTAGAACAGATGTCATTTAAGACAAAAATCTATGTATTCAGTGTTGTACTTTTGCAATTTTAACTTTTCTCAATTTTTGAATATAGGTAAGAGTTTGCACAAGAACAGGACTGGCACCAATTTATATACTGTTCTTTAATTCATACGAGAAGAAAATTTCAAGAAAACGTTTTGGAGCCCTTATAGAGAAAAAAATTGTTATAATTCGAAGTAAAAAAAATTCTACTCCAGTGATTTTGCATGTGTTTTGTGATTCAAAGTGCCTGCACTGTGGTGGCAGTAAAACGGAAGATTGATTTATCGATAGTTGTTCGATTTCTCTGTACTCTACAGGATAAGAACAAAAAAAGTACAATTTTTTATATTTTTGATTAAGGATGATTGCATTTTGGTCAATAAATATGAGAATAGGTACTATTTAGGCATTTAAACACCAAATAGGCATTTATAGGCACTACAAAATTTGCTTATAATGCTCCTAATGCCTTAAAATGAATAAGTAAAACAAAAGATTGCGTTTTCCATTGTAGGGGCAAATAGGCAAAAATCCGCAGCTTAGTTATCACTAGAGTCCGGATTTTTTTGTATTTACATGTTTTTTTCTTTCTACTTACCATTCTCAAATTTGTTATCTTGATGAATTGTCACCCTCTTAATACAATATCCAATTTTTCATTACATTTTTTACATATTTAGGACTATATTACATATTTTACGTATTATGATATGCTATTTTCACATATGCTACATTTTTATTCTACCAATCTTCAATTTTATTAGATCTTTTTTTATGAAATGAAACATTTTCAATAAAATCAGCATTTTTTTGTACATTATTGGTCAAATCTAGGTGTGAAAAGTATCATTGACGCCGCATTTTGTATCCTTTGACCTTAATTGCTGCGAAAAATTGGCAATCACTGTGTAACTATTCGCAGAGAATGTTGCTTGCTGCAGTGATTGTTTGCTGATCGTAGATATCACCAGTTTTACTGGCTGCTATACTAGGGTCCTGAATATAATAGTATGAAGCTCTTACTACTGACAGGCAAGTTGTATGATGCAAAGAATGTATCAACTTGTGCTCTCCAAAGGGGTATTCAAATGTTCGTATTAATTTTAAAATTTATTTCAGACGTTTTTTTCAGTGTAATTTTGTATTATGGAAATAGCTTTTTAATTATAGTATTTTATTATTATATCTGATTTTACATAATTATTACAATATTATTACTGTTTTCACTAAATATTTATGTACATATTTTGACGTTTAATACTACATATTTTTCCAGTCAAGTTATCACTGAAGACCAAAATCAAGTTTGTACATACAATGTTATTTCCATGCTGGACTTCCAGATCTATAGATTAAAGTAAGCTGTATTTGAAGTATGCTGTTGGAGAAAATGACTGACATGTCAGTAGACTTACAGAAAAAACAACTTTTCCTCATATAAAGCAGTGAAGCAATTGTACTTTAGAAGCCAATGCATTCTTTCTTTAGACATATTGCAAGAATATTGGACTCATTGGAGTAAGAGGAAGGGACAGTGGGGAAGGAATGGATGGAACAAAGAGGCAGAGAGGAAGGACAATGAGACGGCATGAAAAAATAAACTAGTGAGCTTACAGAATGGCACAGACTTTCTCTTACTACTTAGTTACCTTTTCTCCTCAAACTAGACATTTTTTTTTCAGTTTTGCCCCATCTATTCTCAGCTGCTATCTATTGGCATCTAAAAGACATTTTATCATGTTTTCTCAGTTTTTGGGATTCCCAATAGTGGAAATGAAATATGGCTTTAACCCTTTATATAGGTCAGGTAACTTTTTCTCCGGAATTATTTTAATTTATCTTTTAATTGTTTAAATTTGATCTTAGAAATATGACAAAAATATTAATTTGTGATTTGTTTAAACACAAAGTGAGATAAATACGAAAATGATGTGGTCATATAAACAACCACAATCCATTTAGGGCTACACATTACACTATGGATTGTGGTTGCGTACAGAACCACCTGGTATAATTCCTGAATAAAAATCTAATATCCAGTCATAAATAAATGTGCGCTTGTTCTTTACAAAATAGAAGAAACTCTTAGGAACAGACGTGAAATACAAAAAGCAAGAAAATTGAAAATAAATAGTGCAAATAAATAAGTAGTTAAAATCAATATGATATACATTTACAAACAAAAATCTAAAATAATAAATCATTGACTAAGGAAAACAATATTGAAGGAAACGTGGGCTGCTAGAGTTCATAAGCTGTGTTATTAGCGTCACGTCTGCATTGGAATCCCCTCTATACTCCGAATCTAACGCCGCATCATCATTCTCGTCAATATTCCTCAAGAAACTGTTAAATTTCTGAAAATGCGAAATTTCAAGCTCATTTTGACAGAAAACTTCTGAGCTATCGAGAAACTTTATAAGACATCAATTGTACTCACAAATGCAATTATGTGTACAAATCGCCGGTTCAAAATTGCATGAAAACTACTAAGTTGTTGTTTTTTTATTTTTTTATATTATTATTATTATTATTATTATTATTATTATTATTATTATGTATGTGATGTTAATGAAGGGACTAATTGTGGAGAACCAATTTCATTTGAAGAAACAGTTGCTGTTGTCAATATTATAGTTGTAGGAAGCCACCGAAAAAATTAACTTTTGTAGCTTTAAAAATTTTGTGGTTTACCCTGAAAATTGGACCTGTGTCATCTTTGGAGGTTTCTTTCATTCTACACATACAACAAATTTAAAGAAAATTGAAAATGTCCTAAGAGTTTCATGTAAAGTACCCCCAAAATTTGAAGAATGGTTTTTCAAAATTGCAGAGCTTTGAGTTGAGCCAGATGGACCAGGGAATACTCATTTTTGAAAAAATTCTATGAATAATTTAGCCACTAATGTTGCTCACAGACAGATAGATGGACAGAAATTTTGAAAAAAACAACAATTTTTTTGTTTCAGGTGACACTAAAACAGTTTTTTTCGATAAAATCTCAATTTATTTTCCACAGCATTACAGAACTTTCTCTGTACTATGTTTATAACTCTGTATATGTGTATGTGTGTGAGAAAGTAAAAGTAACTAACGGAACGTGGTTAGAATAAGGCACAAGAGAAAAAAGAATAGAGAAAGTTTACAAAAGAGGTAACAACAAAATGGAAGAGTCATATTGTGGAAGAGGCTTGCCACTGACTACTGAATGAAGATCCTTAAGGATCACCAAGCATCACATGCGATATACATACTGTCATCATCATTATTCATATCCCTCCATTTCAAGTGTTTTTTGTTGTTTTTGTGTTTGTACATATTTATTTGAAGTTTCCTTGCTAATTCTCAGATTTTTAGAATTCTGATCAAATAGTATTTCATCTAATGATTGTGCTACTGTTTTTATATCTGGCTTTCAAGTGAATGTTTCAAATTGGTGTTTTTATTCTGTTACCCATGTTCTCATCCACCTTTTTCTTTAAAGCTTTGAGGTTTGAAATTATAAAAAACATGTTTTATAACAGTGAAATGGATATATTATTTGCATTTTTTGCTGGGTCAGTCAAGTGTTTCAAATTGGTGTTTTTATTCTGTTACCCTTGATATCATCCACCTCTTCCTTTAAAGCTTTGACTCCGAGACTTATTAAATAAGTTCTTTTACATTATTTTCATCCAGAATTGTAATGTTTGAAATTATGATACACGTTTTAAAACAGTGAAATGGATTTATTATTTGCATCTTTTGCAGGGCCATTCAAAACATGAAATCTTAAAAGAAATTCTTCGGTTTATGAGTGCAAATCTGAACTTGCAGAGATTGTATACTGAATACAGCCGTCAACTTTCAGTAATAGAAAATAGTGCTTCAAGTTTATCTAATGGTGTTGCTGAATCTTGTGGTGAAATTGATGGCCTTTGATAAAGGCTTGTTTAACCACATTTGTGAGTGCTCATGATGTACCGACAACTAGACATTGAAGAGTTGAGCACTGTTTTATATTGATCTGCAAGAGTGATGGACAGTATTGTTTTGATTAGTGCATAGATGTGTCGGGAATTGTAGATAACAGGATTGATAAGTCAAATTAAGATTCAGAATCTAATTTTTGAAATTGGTGTTCTGATACTAGTTTTAAACAGAAAATCAACATGAAGTTTTCCGATTAGAATAAAAAGAAAAAAATATCAGGCAAAAGGAGGTATTGTACTGTTACTTTCTTTTCGTTTTAATCTATTGAATTGATATCCCCCCTTCTTTTGTCTTTGTCTATTAATGTTTTTTTTTGAAGTTTGAATTTGATGACCATGATTATTCAAGGTCTGTTATAGTTAGTATATTTTTAAATTAAATTACATCACATTTAAATTAAATAATTCTACATGTTCTTAATAAATAACAAGTAACCCTTTGCAATAAATGAGGATGAACTTGCTATTGGTTCTTAACTTTATCAGGGATATCAATCGATATAGTACATCATTGTTACAGTAAAGCCGTTTGCTGTACATTTTTTACCTAATCAATGCGCTGAGCAGTGCAATTTTTTGAAAAAAGGTGCACTTCTGATCTATTATGATATTGTATTTAATGTAATTTCCTTGATCGGTTTTATTGAAATTATTTCTTTAAAGAAAATAATCTCTTAATACATTAAGCATGGTAAATTTTTAAACATTCCCAGGTCAGATCATTCTAAATTCTCTTAAGTTTTTGGAAAAAGATGTCCTTTCTCCTTTTACTCCTCCAATAATTCTGTTACAAAAATTAATGCACAATTGTGTAGTGGTATTGCTTTTTATTGATTAAATTGGTATATTTAATTTTTTTATGAAAAAAAATCAATTGTAAGAATGTTGACTGAATTTTGAAAATAGTGAGATGACTGAATGCCATTCCTTTATCTTCATGACTTTTGTATATTGGATATTTTGTGCATGAAATATATGCATTTTATTTTAAATTATGCTGATTGTAAACATTTCCAAAGTTATTGTACTCCAAACATCATGCCATTGAAAAATAATTTTACTAAACTTATTTGTCTATAGGTTTTGAGACACAACATTCCATTTCAGATTTAAAGTTTTGAATAATGAAAAAGAGAAAGGTTACATATCATTGAGTAAGCGAATCTGCATTATTTACAATATGATATTCAAAACTGCTCAATGTTTACTGTGTAAATATGTTTAGATAACATGTTTTTCATTTAGGTATCTGCCAGAATGTATAGTTATTTTATTATGTAAAATAGTTTCCTGCAGTGCAGGTCTCAATACATTAAGGACTCTAGTGTATTTTGGTACAAGAAGCATTTCAATGTCATTTGCCATTTTTGTATCCAGATTTATATGAACTTTGTTTATGGGGTATTACAGATCTGTATATTTTTACACAGACACTGAAAAGATTAGTTGTGTTGTGTTTTTGAACATACTCTGTGGAGTAGGGATCTACTTATGTCAGTATCATTTGACACCTCTCTAGTCAAAGGAACGATTATAATTTGTATGCCATTGTGTGGTGTTTTCACCACTGCATTATCCACATATGTTAGAAAATGTATTTTTAGGGTTCGTTCCATTACGCTTTAAATAATAATTTTGTTTGTATCATTTGAAAAAATTGTGTGAAGTGTCTTCACTTTGCAAACAAATGTGAATTGACACAAATTATGCTATACTTCTTCTTTTTCCCCCTAGAATGTAGTTTCACTTAAATTGTGTCCTAATTTTGACTCTTTCTTTTACATTACATGTGCATTAATGCTCTACAGGCATTTGCTTTTAGAACTTTCATTTCCTGTGAAAATAAGGGCACGTACTAAACCTCACATTTTCCACTAAAAGTGAGAAATTATTAACTAGTTGCAGAAAGTATGTTTCTCCTGCAAATTAACTGCAGGAAAATTATTTCCATTAAGAAGTATTGATTTAAAAATGTTAGAGTGTAATTATTGCATCAGTGAAAAATTACTACTGAAGTAAACATGCAGCATAGTGAAATTTGTAATATAAAAAAATGTAATATATCTCAGAAAACCTGAGATATATTACATAGCCTACATGCCATAAATATAACAGAGGGAAGTGCCCATTTGAAGTTTTCAGAAAGCTACCATTATCTTGATAAATGTTGAATGTTACTCAGTCAGTATTTTAGTATCTATTGTATCTTGACTCGTATTTATTGTTTCAGAAAAATAGAGTATGTCTGTTTTTTGTTGTTTTTTTTAAGTAAGTAAGTTGTGGAACCAGTCTTTGCCATTAAAGTTTTTCAGTGTATTACAATTGAATATTCAGTATCCGTACTGAATATGACCGGTTCCTTTCAATTTTTTGTTCTCTTTTTATTTTGATGTTTCATCTTTGTTAAAGTTTTTTTTCCCCCCAGAATGTTAATACTAGCTTATTTCATAGTTCCATATTGTACTTTGTTCTTATGTTTCTAGTACAAATAACACTTTCCAAAGAAAATCCCCATGTTCAGTAGTATCGTATATTAGCTGTTTTTGTAAGTGAAATGTGTATTTCTATACTGTTTGACATGCAGAATTTACTAACAATGTAATATGAAAAGAGCCTCATTCTTTCTTTTTTTATCATCTTACAGTCAACTCACTGCCAACATTTTCCGTTCCTGATTCTGGACATGGAAATGTATTATTGTGTTGTTAGTTCATATTACATTAAAATTAATTTTATATGATACTCCGTATATACCTTTAATAAAAGAATGAAGAATAGAATTTGATTTTTTTTTAATCCTTCACAGAGTGTGAGATGTATTCCTTTCTTTGTTGAAGTGAAGGTAAGTCTCTAATATAAGAATTTAATTTTCATTCCAATTAGTGATATTGTATATTTTCTCAAATGTATCAATCAACTCCTGTATTATTTCAGTAGTATACCTTTCCGTTGCAGCTCTCACATGCAACCAATCTTTATAAATGAGATCTCTAAAGAAAGAGAATTTCACGGAGACATGACGAATTGCACTTGGACTTTAAAAATATGAAGGATTTGTTTAAAAAAAACGTATCTAAATATTCAAGTTTAATGCAACCCGCCACACTTGCCAAAGTTTTCATCAAATTACTCCTAAACCAAGCATTTTAGGGCCTTAAAAACTAAAATGTGTTCCACATCATAATCTATAAGATGAGACATTCCTCGACATTCAATTAAATTTTTGGTTCCGCGCTTCAATACTATCAAGGCCACCTTAATAATTCAGCCCTTGCTGGTAGGCATTTTTGTGACATGCTTAGAAGGCATAGGTTCCTCTATTATATTTTTTCTCTTTCTGTATAAACCGTGGTTTGTGCAGTCTGATTAGGTTTATTTGCAAAATCAGTAATTCAAGATTTGCTCTCCAGCAATAACTAGAAGTAATACTACACTGCTCAACAAAAAAAAACGTTTTTCACTTGCGCAGGATTTTGCAACGAATTTACAGTAAATCTGGTACGCTGAATCCAGATATGTCATTAGTTTCGCTGAATTGGCTCTAGTTTTTGAGCTATGAGCATTGTAATGAATGATACTACAAAACTCACAGCATATAAAGCAAATATCTATCTTTATATAAACATTGTTTTTTGTTTTTGTTTCATTTTAAACATTGAATATCGCATTATTTTCAGGATACTTTAATTGAGCTTCATTTTATTAATATGTTTTCTTTTGTTACAAAACAATGTGTTCTTCAAGAAGACTTTGTTTGAACTTTAATGTATTTAACTATATTTGTGGGGAATTTATGCTACAAAATCAGAAATGAAATATTACAAACATATTTTGGTATAAAATTGGATGATCAAGATAAGTTGTGAGCTCCTGATGTGGAATGCAAAACTTATGTGGAGTGTCTCCATCAGTGGAAAACTGAAGAGTTTAAAATTTGGTGTACTGATGGTATGGCAAGAACCCTAAAATCATGATTGTTATTTTTGTTCTGTAAACGTAAAAACCTTCAATTGTTACAATAAAAAGAACAGGGAGTACCCTGATTTGGAATCAGCAACGCGACCTGTGCTACATGGACCTGATGTTCACCACACTCACTGGAAGTCCTGTGTTTGATAGTGAGGATATACAGATTCTTGGGTGCAATTCAAGAGTTAGCAATGGCAGTGAATACGATGGAAATGTTGTTACAAAAGAGCACTTTTCCCAAGATAAGCTCGGTGATTTAATACGTCACCTCAGTTTGCCAAACAAAGCAGCTGAACTTTTAGCATTCGGACCATAAGAAAAGAAATGTCTGATACTGGAAGTGAAAATAACACTTAACTAGTTATTGGTACAGGCTTTGTCATAGTTGTCAAGAACTTTTTGGGTAGTCATAAAGCAGAATATTATCCAAAACTGGTGCCAAACTTGCTTTTAAACTTTCAAAATTTGTGTGCAACTATGAGCATTAAGGTACACTATTTCTATAACCATCTAGACAAATTTCCAGAAAATCTTGGCAATATGTGTGAGGAACCAAGCGAGCGGTTCCATCAAGAAATTACAGTAATGGAAGTTAGATATTAGGGCAGATGGGATAGACACAATGGCAGACTACTGGAGCCATGAACGTGATTGCCCAAATTTGCCGCATAAAAGGATATCCTACAATATGTGATTATTTGCAGGCTCTAAATATAAATATATTGACAATATTAATATTGAATATTTCAAGAGTTCAATTTTGTATAAATAGGCAAATCTAGTTACATTTAGTTCAAGTTTTATGATATTTCCGAATAGCCTGTACTCAATAAAATAATATTTTTCAATGTGATTTTCATTATCTCAAAACCTACAGCCAATCTACCAAAACCAATGCCATATTTGGAATTTATGCATTAAACATACCCTAAAATGGCTTGAAATTGTTTGGCAAGAAAATGAGTGTTGCTTGATACCTATGAAGATTGTTTCTTATGCATGTCGTGAAACTATTTAATTAACATTTTGCCATGGTCTGTAAGTGCTGTGTACTCAATTGTGGAGGGATGTGGGTTTACAGTGAAGAGTGAAGACTGTATTTGTGTTTTACCTGTACCAATATTTTCGTTATCATTCGATGAAATTTTCAAGTCAGCGGGTTCAGACATGTAGCTTTCTCAAAAGTTAAAAGCTAATATTTTTGTGACTATCATGAAAAGACAAAACCTGACTAAGAATAATGAATAATAACTTCAAATGTCTTTTAGGAAGTGTTGGGAATTGTTCCAAGAAAATTCGTCATGATATTTAATAAACATTTATTGAAAATTTCTTTTACACATCAATTGCATTTCTTTTTTTTTTTTTTCTTTTGTTCTTGTTAGTACATTGCAAGTTACCTTTATAGATTTTTGAACAAATAAACACGTTTCGTTAACAACTTTCCCTCTTAGAATGGAAATAGAAGGATAGGGATGAGTGTGGGGTCTAACATGCGAGAGTTTTCGTGTGGGTACGCAGAGGTAGTGGGGGAAAACTTGTGCTATGGCACAACACAAAGAACAAACGTTTTAAAGTAGCCAAAGTAAAATAACTTGAAATAAATGGAAAACAAAAATCAAAACGCGCTAGCCTACAATACTACGTGAATTAATTGAAAAAACAACTAACTTTAAAAGTATAGAAAGAATAGCGCAAGTCACTCGACAACTACCAACGATCGCAGTCCAAAAGCACGATTTAAATGTTGGCGGTATCTGGAAATATGTACATCAACGCCCAGCTGCAATCACGTATTGTAAATAATACAGCGTTTGATATTAAACTCAATGTGTCGGTTCGTTAAGATATTCAATATGCAAACATTGTTTGAACAACATTCCCATGTACCGAAGTGAAGTCTAAGCCAATTAAATTATTTCTAATGGCAACAAATGGTATTTAGTACTCAAAGATGAAAATATTAGTTTGATTATTTTTTGGGGCTCAGAATTGCTTTTCTTGACGTACGTAAGAATGCAGAAAATAATCCAAAACCTTTTAGTATACAAATAATTTTTCAATTTTCGTATCCCAGCAAGCTGGCACCCTGACTCTCCAGAATCTTGCCCGATCCGGTATTTTCGCACTACTTTACTTGGCTTTCTCAAGAGTAAAAACCTTTTCTATTATTTTTGCGACTATAAAGGAAAGCGAAAAGCTAACTTTGAAGGAAAATTGAATAATTTCTTCAAATGTTTTTAAAGAAGTATGAATTGTTCCAAGAACATCTCTCTTATAATGCTGAATAAACTTTTATAGAAAATTTGTTTCCAACATCAAGTGCATCAATTGCATTGTTATTTTGTTTCATATTCTGTAAGTACATCCTCTCTTTCCCTCTCCTTTATGGAAAGGATAGACAAATGGATAGGGAAAGGGTGGAGTTTATCATGCGATAGTTCTCGCACGCACAATCTAGTAAACAAAGTTCTGAACCACAAGGCACAAACTTGGTTTGAACAAGGTTTGAAATTGTAAAATATTTTTTTTATTTTTTTCTACAGACACATTCTGTACTAGTCGCGCGACTTTTCTTGACGCTTCCCAGCGCGGGGTGCGGGGAGAGGACGTTACTGTGTACGTCACATCAGACCGATGTTGCCAACTGTAACATTATTAATACTATTCGCGCCTCTTTCGCTGTTTATACAACATGATATTATAGACGATAAAATAGAACAAATAATAAAGTAATTAATAGCAACCATAAGTGAAAATAATTAATGATAATATTGCTTATTAATGAGATATGATATTAGTGTATGTACTTAATTTTCATTTTATGAATAATTTGAATCATCGTTTGAATTTGAAAGCAGCGGTAGGCAGCCCTGATAATTTTGCCATGCCATTCCGTGTGAGACCAAGATTTTGACCGGGCCGTGCCGAGTCGTGCTGGGTTGAGCACTAGGGAGCCCAGACGTCAAGAAAAGTCGCGCGAGTAGTAGATACACTGCATTACCCTCCCAATGATTATATGGTTTTAAGTCAATTAGAAAATATAAATAATGTTCAATTTTTAAAAAAAGAATAGTTGATATGTTTTTTATCTGATTTCTTTCCATATATTGTAGTTTAACTGATCGAATGGCCTTAAATTTAAGAATTTTTTCAGTTCAACATTTCAAAAATGCTGTGAATAAACAGAAACATTGTAGGTCTTAATATGTTTTTATCATAATACCTCAAAAAAGAGCATGTTGCTAAATTTCTAATAACCATTTCAAAACTGTTTTTCAAGCCACACGGTTTTCAAAACAAACTAAATAACAACTTGTTGCTACAAAAACACTTGTCACTACAAAAACAACAAATTTCTAAAGCGAACGAACAAACAAACATTCTTCACAATAATCCACTGAGTGTAATCAAGATTTATCTCAAACTTCTCTGGAATGATCTGCTGATCTTTTTTTCGTAATGTTTCTGTCCATTTAAAGAGCAACCTTCAAAACGCTTCTATTTAACTCTCAAAACTATACGACTCTCAAAACTATGAGAAAGAAAAGTCAACTTATGTGTAATGTTTCAATCTGTCAAATGTGAGAGGCTGATTTATTAAGCTCTTCTTTTGCTTTTTCTGCAAAACACGGTTTATTTCCAGTTGCAAAAGGTGTTGGCTTGCAGTAACTTGGTACATGGTTTTTCCAGAAAACTTCAGATTGCTTTCGTAGGTTATGTTACGTAAGGCATGCACTCTTTAAGTTACAAAGTAACACTTACATTACTCTGAAGTTACAAAATCGAATAACTGCAACTGTTACGCATAATACAATAAAATAAGATCGAAAAAGATTCAACGTACTAAAAGTAATAATGTATTATCTTACAATAGTGAAACACTCGGCAGTTCGTCATCATTTTGTTCTACTAACAACAAAATAAACTGAACACTTTTTCCTTTAGCTACTGCAATTGAAACAAACACTGAAACAAATTATTTTTTCATGAAAAACGTAAGTCACAAGAATTATACAAAATAAGAATTATACAAAGAATTATACAAAATAAGTAGCGTGTATGACGCTACTTATTTTGTGTACATACGCTAAAAGGCAACTTGAGACAGAGCGAAGTAAAGGTATTTAAATCTTGTTACCAAATGTAGCGAAGAAATAAATAAAATGTTGACGATATTACAACAAATATCTGCATCTTTTTTACGCTTTCTACGTATTTTCTGTTCGTGGAGAGTGTCAAGAAATAAATCAATTTTGGAAGGGACCTAATTCTTATTGCGTACGACACCCGGAAGGGTAGTGTGGTGTCCGTCAGCCAATGAGAACAAGCGACGACCACGTGCGTTTGTTTACATGCGGAGTGAAGTTACAGCGAACGGACCTTAGGCTACACCCAACACCCCTGAATAAAGAAAGCCTCCACACTGAGCTTGTGACGTAGTGTCATGGCGCCCAGGGTAGTCCTAGTCAACAAAGTGATTTCCACATGGTCAGTTGTATTGATAGCAACGGTGTGTTGTAATTTGAAAGATGTGAAGATTTTTCTAATCGGTGAAGATATTCAGTATTCATTTTAAGTATTCGTGGTAGCATATCAGTGATGTTTCTTCCAAAAAGCGATATAAATGCGCTGTACTTAACTGCCGTGCGTTGCGCTTATAAGGGTTTAAAGTCAATGTAGGGCCTATTTGGTTTCTCAAAAGATACTGAAATGCGACGAAAATGACCTGCGGAACATCGACGGATTTGCAACTCTTCAAGAACATCCATTGTAAGTATTCAATTTATTCGTAGTCATTTCCTTGCGGAAAACCTTTTAGGATGTTCTGCAACATGTTCCAAAAACGAGTAATTCTTATTTTCTATTAGACCAAGTTTGAACTCAACTAATTACATTGAGTTTTACTCTTAAAACATTACACAGTTCAAATAGTAAGGCTTACAGAAACGATCATTTAAAAAATTTCAAATATTTTTAGGTTATACATTGTAGCAGAACTTAATTAAGATACTAAATTTGTTCAAAATTAATTTTTAATCCGTTCTTGCTAAATCCGGTGGTTGTCTTATTATTGTACTTTGTTAATTATTTTCTTGATTTTTAAATGCTTTTGCTGTTAATTATTTACTAGTATTAAATAGGTTTTAATATTTTGCAATATTTTACAGGTTTGCCATCGCCACTTTCATGAGAATGATACACTGTGAGAAACAGTTATGTGCGATACGACGAGCGAAATATCATTTTCTAAATTGAGTGTCTCTCACTTAAAAAAATTGTGGGGGATTTCTTGACTACCCTACCTCATTTTCTAGCAAACAAGGCAAGAAACTCCAGCAGAAAAGAAAAGAAGGCTGAAAAACTTCCAACTAATAACTGTAGTTGCTGTAGTGTGGTTTTTGCAGCAATTTTAACTGTTTCTTTGTACAAAGTTGGAAAATTTGAGGAAAGTTACATTGTTTCCAGTTTGGACAATTGTTAAGCAAAGTGATGATCGTGTTTCCTTCTTAAAACTATTGTGGAATCCTCATCCAGTGATTTCTCTTTCGGAAGTTGTAGATAGTGCTTTGAATTTTAGTTAATACAGAAAAATGCTCCTGTGACGAAATTAAGAAATCAATATTTTCCAAGAAACATTAGCAAAATTAATTGAATTTAAGACATGTTGGATATGTTTTTGATTAGAAAAATGTTTTACTGAAGATGACTTTGTGTCTGAAAATTTATCAGGAATTTAATACTCTATGTAGAAAAGCCGATAACTGAAAATAAAAGTTATTTCAAGATTGTTATTGGAAAAATATAACTAATTCTTGTTCATAAAAACAACAATTTTAGCTCCATCTTAATTATACAGTACATTGCTGGATTTTATTTTCAATTTCATCACATTCCAAAATTTTATTTTAATTGAGAGATTAGATTGTCGGAGGTTGAAATGTCAGAGCTTGGAAGTGAATATGTGCTTTTTTATGGTATTTGTCCTAGTGAACATTATTTAGAACAAATAATTAAGTTTTTGTCAACAATGAATACATTTTTTTAAATTGCAAGAAGATCCAAGACCATATATTTTGTAAAATTGCTGAAAGAAAGTTGCAAAAATTGACTGTATAATTTATAATTTGATAATATTGTATGTGTTAAGGTATTAATAAATGTGACTGGACTTTTTGAACGTTCATTATGATTTGTATATAACATACTACCTTTATTATTCAATGTATGTTTACTACTTTATTATTCAATATGTTTTCACTATATTCCTTGTAATAATGTTAAATACTTGGCGGTGTAAAGTATCTGCAAAAATATGTTCTTGAGTTCACTCTTAAGAACTTGAAGGTAAATGCATTCAAACGAATTTCTTATGGATTCTTGAAACAAATATAGTATAAAATTTCACTGATGTGAACATTAAATATGAACATATCTTTTCTAATACATTTCCAGAATGGTAATTGCAAAGGAAGTAAGGGTTTCTAGTATAACTGCGATCTGCGCAGCTGTCCGGTCAGACTACCTTTGATGACGTCACAAATCAGTGTGGAGGCTTTCTATATCCAGGGGGTGTTGCTACACCACGTGTTAGGTTTTTTCCTTAATTTAGAAACTGGATTTATGCACTTTTTCGTTATCATGGCGATTAATTTTTTCTGCCGAAAATTCGCCGTTTTTTCGGGCAGCATTACATGACTACGAAATTTCTAGGTCTCTCAATTCAATCAAACCTCAAATGGAATGTACATATAATAGAATTAAACACTAAATTAAGTTATTTATGTAACGCATTCAGAATTCTTTCAAATTCTGTCGGCCTTCATGCAGCTCGTTGCGTTTATTTTGCAAATATACATTCCCGCCTGAGATATGGCATAATATTCTGGGGAAGCTCTTCCTGTAGGACTCAGACCTTTAGATTGCAAAAGAAAACTATTCGAATAATGGAAAATGTCTTCCACGTGATCCCCGCAAGCCTCTTTTCATTGAGCTTGAAATCTTACCATTGCCTTGCCTATTTATTTACGAATCTGTAATATTTGTCAAAAATGACCTACTTAACGGAGGGAACATATTTTCACGCAATATTGATATTTATAATTACAACATTACAACGTCATAGAAATCACGTGCATCAAGTGTCAGTATCAACAGCTCTAGACCGGGAGCCAGCAAGAAAATCGACGTATGATAAGCTCAAAGCTAAAACTTTTTGAGAAGTTAACCAGTGTTATGATAAACAAGGAAACGTAAGTTTGGCGCCCTGCAGGTGTCGGAGCTGCGCCGCGCAATTTATTAAATATGTCGAAAAAATCGGCCATTGGGGAACGAGTACGTGAAAGGTCACTATAGTACTAAACCGCTGTATACATTTTAACTTTTAAGTGTGACACCAAATGGGTTTAAAAAATCGTAAATGTGTATACAAGTTGTATCTTTTGCAACCATTTTTAATTGTTTATAGGTGAGTACATTTTTAATTGTGGTACAAAATTAGTACATAATTAGTAGACACCAATGGGATAGGTGATTTTGAATTTCTGAAAAGTGGGGGGTCGTAGGTTGATGTCAACCTATCACCCCCACTTTTGAATGTCGTTTTTTAGTGGTTTATAGTTGAGTACAATTTTTTTTATTTTGGTACAAAATTAGTACATAATTAGTTCAAAATTATAGACTGGTTGATTTTGAATTTCTGACAAGTGGGCATTGCAGCTAGACGGAGGTCTTGCAGTCTTGCGCAACACTGCCCACGCCCTTCCATGGATGTCAGAGGGTCGTTTTCCACCCAAGGCAATGTCAGAAAGTCGACCAAACAGTACAAACACTGGAATCAAGTTACATCCAAGAGTGTATTGTCGAACGAGCCAGAGGGGCGCTATCGGTTCATTTCCTCTGTAGCAGCAACACAGTGCAAGTAATATCCTCGTTTGTGACGCATGTGTGAGTGACCGTGTGGATTTTTCTTGTGTAGGAGAGAGACAAAAATTAATTGAAGATGGCAGGTACAAAGAAGATACTATTTGATTCATGTTTCAATCTAGAAAATCAAGGCAGATATGCCTCCTTCAGTGGCGCAGTCCCAGTGACGCGCGGGACAGGCCAGAGGGGACGACGACATGGACACTGTTGCACGTACCGAAACGAAAAGGAAAAAAAAATCGTGTAATGTTCTTTAAAGTCTAGTAGCATGAAAATCTGTTTGATTTATGTACAAATATATTCAATACAACCTAATAGTGAGTAAAAAAATCAGACACAGTAGTGCGGCACAAATGTTGGACGTTAATATTGATGGGGCGGGGAGCAATTTTAGCCATTGGAGTGAAATAGTTAAATTGTACGAAGCAAAGTTCTTAAAGCAGAGATTTCGAGCTATAATCTTATATAAATTAAAATAATTAACATTCAAATTAGTATTAAAGCGGTAGGAGCCATATCATTTATCTTTGTTGTAGTATTGTTGAAGTAAGAAAACCGGAACCGTTTCAGTGGCACGCCACCGTAAGGCGAAATATAGCTTTGTTTGTGTTTACCTTTTCCATTAATTAAATATTAAAGATATTTATTAAAATCACCCACCCCAACCCCGGAAAACTGTGACAGTACATCCCAAATCATTGTCTTTGAATATTTATTTTATTAATAATAATAATTATCATTATTATTATTATTAAATAATAATATACTATATACTGTAATGTTTCTTTGATCCTTGCTATCTTATTACTTTCCCGTATACGTACGTATACACGGAGTGATATATGTAGTATAGGGAAAGTTATGTAATGCTGCGCGAAAAAATGGCCAATTTTCGGCGGAAAAAATTCATTGCCGGGCCGTGAAAACGAAAAAAGGGGATAAAACCAGTTGCTAAATTAAGAAAAAAAATCCCCTAACACGTGGTGTAGACAGAACCCCTGTTTTCTAGGTCCTTGATTCCGAAAACCCAATTGAAAGGAAAAACGTCCGTCTGTCTGTCTCTGTGAACACTGCTAGCGCCTAAACCATACGTACGATTTCTTCCAAAATGGATATTCCCCGGTCGATCTGATTCTAGTCGAAGCTTGAGATTTTGAAAAAGATCCTTTCAAATTACTTTATACTTAAAATTACTTTATATGAACCCCCCGGGGATTTTCAAAATTTTCTCAAAAACGGCTCCAAATTTTTCTTAAAATTTCTTGTATGAATAGAGTAAAATACACTTATTAACATGGCATAGGTCCTTTCACGGATAACTGAATTTTCGAAAATTGTGAAAGTTTGAATTTTTTCGGCGTCTTTCTCCAACTACAAAATTGAAGATAGAGATTTTTTCTTCAAATAAAATTTGTTCTGCATATTGAGTTCTTTCATAAAGGTCATGTTAATGTTTTCCAAATTGTAGTAGTTTTCGTGCAATATTGCGTGCAATATGTGCAATTTTAAAAAAAATCCAAAAACAAGATTTTCTCAAAAACGGCTCCAAATTTTTTCTTTAAACTTTTGGTAGGGATAGTGGTATATGTACTCTATCAGGTGAAATAAAATCCATATTGCTCTATTGGTTGATTTTTTCAAAAATTACAAAAATGTAAATTTTTTCACGTGTTTTATACGTCGATAATATTTACATTAGCGGCAATTTTTTCTCATTATTATATTTATGAGTACATGTACTTTAAATAGTGTCAAGTAAAGTTTCTCGAAAACAACCGTTTCTGTGAAAAGTAGCTCAAAATTTCGCATTTCCAGAAACGCTCAAACGCCATTTTCTCATATATGGCTCCAATTTTTTTTTTAACTTTTGGAAGGGATAGTGCTAATTACACTCTTTAGTATAGCGTAAAGTTTATTTTGAGTTATTTTTTGTTTTTTTCATAAATTACATAATTGTAATTTTTTTAAAGATCTCTCCTATCTTTAATATGCACATTACCAGCAATTTGTAAAGATTATATTTGTGAGGGTAAGTGCTTCAAATAACTTTAAATAAAGTATTTTGAAAACTCAAATTTCGCATTTTTAGTAGCGCGGAAAACGCCTTTTTCTCTTAAACGGCGCATAATTTTTAAAAGAAAATTGCCATTTACGACTAGGTTTTTGTGTTCTTTAATATTCTAAAATTAATGTTTTCGTTCCACCAATAGGAAACCGAAAAATCAAGAGCGACAAAAAAATGTACTTTTGGCGGTGATAGATGGTAGCTGGCAAGAAAGAGTATGTGGCAATTCCGAATAGCTAGCGAAGACCCAAGGAAAGAGAAAAGTAATACGGGAAAGTCTGTGCCATTCTGTAGCACCACTAGTTTTTTTACTACATTAATTATTTATCACTTAACCAAATCCATGTAGTGGTTCCTGACTTTCTCTCGTACAATTATCTCTTTATTTACCGTAAGTTCGACCAGAATTGTGGACGCAATATAATTTGGGTGGCTAGCTCAGTAATACGTCCCCCGGCCGTTTTCCTGACATTACAATACTTACTCTCTCAGGGCCCACCTCCTGGTATCGTGGGCTGAAAAACACCACTTGTACAAGGTTTCGGTTGGTAATCTTTTTTTTATATTTACTTGCAAATAACGAAAAGGAAGATGATGATTTTTCATGAATGGTTTCTATTTTAATAATGACAACAATGGTATGGCTGTAGCATCGGCGACATGAGGTGTCGGCCATGTTCTTTTTTTAATGATCTTTTCTCTCAAAAAGTATTTAATTTTGATAACGTCCTTTTAGATATTAATTATTTCCTTTTTATATTAACAATTCCCTTTTTGATATTAACAATTAAATTTTGATGTTGACAATTAACTTTTGATGTTAACAATTGACTTTTGATGGCTATCAACTAACTTTAATTTTTTTAATTTTAAAACTATCTTAAATTTAAGAACATTCTTGGGCCTTGAACAATTATATCTCTGACAAATCAAGTTCTTATTTCTTCCCGAATATACTTTCCTGTTGACGAGTTTAACTGCAAGCTTGGCCGATGTCTGTGGCTACCATTTACCATGAACCATCATTCTTGTTTTGGCTGCAAAGTTCGTTGGCTACATCCACACACATAAATAATTACGTACTTAAACACCATCAAACGTTCATGTCGCGTCCGAATGTTCTTACGATTGCGTTCCTTAGAATTTCACTCCAAAACTATTTCCTTAAAAAAAACTCGCGTCCTCGGCCTACAGTTTACCTCGCCGCGATTAAAAATGTTCCTAATAACTTTTAACAAATCTCTCCTCTCTGCCTGCAACACACGATCCGTCACTCAGCGCGATCAAAACTAATCCAACAATCTTTTTTGCCTGCCACATACGATCCGTCACTGCTCGTGTTTCAAACGCCTCTCATCTAATGTTTACAAAGTCGACATCTCTTTTGTTTCCATTCTTGGTTCGATCTCCGGTGTGCAACTCTCTCTCGTTGCTTGTCAAAACAAATCACGACTGTCTTTTCTTTTTAAATAACAATGTTTCTCTCTATATGCATTGTTCTAATAAAATATTAATTTAATAATATTTTCGTCCTGTCTTTTACAAATTATACGTTATTTATCGCCGTATCTTTCTTAATTTCCTGACCAAAGTTTATTCCTGAAGTACAAGAACACGTCGTTGTTCTGATGTACTCCAATATATGATATATAATTATATATATTAAATTTGAAATTTTAAGTACAATAATAATATATTGTTTTTTAAAAACAACATGACAATAATAATATTGCACTAACTTACAAGTTATACATCGTGCGTCGGTGAAAATGTTTGATTAGGGTAAAATATATAGTGATTGACAAATTAAGAGCATTTTAAAAATAGATTGTATGTAATTAAATAGTAGAAATAATTATAAATTACATTTATGTATATTTTTAAGAAGTATTCAAAGAATGCTTTCCTAGGATATATTACACCAGCCCATGAATAAAAAGGTGTTTAATATAACAAAGTTTAATTTAAAAATTATAGTAATTACCATTTAATAGTATATTCTGATGAATTCTATGGAAATCAATATTTAACTTTTTTAATGAAAAATTGTACATATACACTAAAATATATTCAAAGAATATATTATACATATTAGGCCAAACAATAAATAAAAATGTGGTTAACATAATAATACATTTTTAATTGAAAAAATTCAGTGATTGACCACCCCGTAAGAAAATGATCAGCAATATTTTCTCCCCGATAAAGGATGTTTGAAATCGGCGGCGGGCGAGGGGTTAATTCGTCACGGGCCGGTGCAGGGTCGCTCCCGCCGGATTGGCACCGGCCCGGGGAGGCACGAATACCTCCGTCGTTTTCAAGACGGGCACCACCCCTTTGGGAATATCAGCGGAAATTTCTACGTGGCCCGGCGACCACCCTGCATGTGTTTATCATATTGCTAGAGAGAGAGAGAGCGCTTAGCGGAAATTTCCGTCACTGAAATGTGTTGAACGTACGAAGCGATTAGCGCTTCTCGAAATCAGACGTAATAGCTCCGGGCTAATAACGAGCAGGCTTGTAAAATTTTGGTAGAATGCTCTAGAAGCTTTTGAAAATGGGGAAGGGGAGAGAGGAGCCTGTGCGAGATTGAACTTGTAAGATGATCATTCCTGTGAGAACCTCCGTGAAGGACAGTCGAGTCGAGGAGGAGAGCTTCCGAGTGTGACTCGGAGGCGAGATCGCAAACTTTACTTTGTTTATTTCCTGATGTGGCGAGTTGCAAAATTTTTAAAGTCCCGCAGGGACTGATGAACATTTTTCTAAGTCCTTAAAGTTCTAAGAATTTCCAGACCCAGAAAATATTCGGCTCCGCTGCCCAGGGAGCGTGGTGAGGAGGCAGCGGCGTTCCGTGGAAGTGACGGCCGGGTCAGCCGTCAGCAGCATCAGGAAGGGGCTCAGGAGCGAAGTGCACCATGGGGTAGTCAGTAGTAGAATGGCGTGGAGAAGGGAATCTGACACGGGGATTTATAGCTTTCTGGAGCTTCGGCGAGGAGTCGGAGGCCTGTTTTCTATCTCCTTGGAAATGTCTCAGGAGGCGAGGGTATCAGTTTGTGGGGGAGGGGTGCGTAAAATTATTATCAGAAGGAACAGAGGGAAAATAGTTTGTTCGTGGAGAAGAGCTTCAGATTTCTGCTTGGCTTGCAAATGTGAAAGATTTCTAAAGCGCTTGTTCCAGAATTTATTTTCTATTTAAAGAATTTAAATGTTTGAGTCGGGGTGGAAAGTGTGTGTAGCAAGGTGCGATCTATTTGTACTGTGCTCCCAAACATGTAAATGATCTTTAAGTCTGGTATTGAAGCTTCTGCCCGTCTGGCAAATGTATTTAGCTTCGCAATTGTGGCAGTGGAGTTCATAAACTCCTGCCTTTGCCATGTGTGGGGTGGTGTTGCGAGGTGAGAGTAGATGTTTGAGGGATTCGTGAGTGGTGAGTATGTGTGGAGTGAAGGAGATTTGAAAATTGTATTTGTGAAGAATATCAGCTACCTTTTGTGGTATTTTTCCAAAGAACGGAACAGAAATAAATTTTGATAGTTTATGGGCGAGTGACGTGTTAACGTTTTCATTTTTTTCTTATTTAATTTGCGGCATAGTATGTTGTCAACGAGAGTGGTACTGTATCCATTGGCGGTAGTTATGTATTTAATGGTTTGTATTTCTTTTTGAAAATTGTCTTGTGATAAGGAAACGCTAACAACTCTGTGAATCATGGCATGGAAAGCCACGTGTTTGTGAGCAGATGGATGTAAGGAACTCTTCGTTGAGTCTTAACTCCAGATACCCATCCATAAAATACACTACGGAACTAGAAAATGAAAATCAATCAATTTATTAGGCATAACCGTCTCTAGGGGGGACAATCAATCTTCAATGTTTTTAGAAAACTCTCACACACAGTCACTGTCATTCATAACACATCCCAACATCCATCTGCGCATTTTACTTTCTCGCGCTTAAGAAGTAACTTCTTAAGAAGAGGAAGTTGTGTAATGCCGCGCGAAATAAACGGCAAATTTTCGGAAGAAAATCTCTTATTAAAGGGTCCTGATAACGAAAAAGTGGATAAATCGTTGCTAAATTTAGAAAAAAATCCTCACCTTCGTGGTGTAGTCAGAACACATGATTTATGGGTCCTTGATACCGAAGAATTGATTGACAGCAAAACGTCCGTCTGTGAACAACGCTAGCGACTAAACCGTCCAGTCGATTTTCTCCACAATTGATATCCCAAATAGATCTGGCTGATAACGCGGCCCCTTGAATTTGAAATCAATATTTTAATTTTGGGGGTACTTTACATGAAGACCCTGGGACATTACAAAATGTTCAAAAAATTACGCCATCGATTTTGATGAAATTTTGTTGTTGGACACTTCTAATGGACATTTAAGAAAATGGTGTAGGTCTCACGTTGATTAACCCCCTGATTTTTCGAAAATCGAAAAATTCAAAATTTTTTCGGCGTCTTTTTACAACTACAATTATGAAGATACATTTTTGTCTTAATTAAATGTGTTCATCAAAAACGTCTTCAAATAAGGTCATGTTCAATTTTTCAAAAGCATGTGTATTTTTTGAGAAAGTTTGAGACACATGTAGGCAATATCTTTTTCTTAAAAAACCGGACTTTTTTATTTAAATTGGGTCCTTATATAGCATAATGGACGCTTAAGAGAGTAGGACAGGTCTCATGTTCGTTAAAATACACGATTTTGCGAAAATATTAAAAATTGTTCGGCTTCTTCCTACAATTACAATTGAGAAGATACAATTTTTTTATTGAAATGTGTTCATAAAAAAATATAATAAATATCTTCAAATAAGGTCCTGTTGAACTTTGCGAAAATATGAGGGTTTTTTCTATAGTTTCCTGACAAATACCCACGCTCCCCACTGACTGCGCTTCGTCAACGTAATAGAGGTAATTCCAGCTGGATGCTTCGTAAGTTAGAATTTGTATTTTATTTCATATTTCTTTGTCCGTTTCTTACATTCGAGCTTTTATTATACGCTTACAAATTAAAATTTTACAATTTATTTAAAACCAATTTTAAATTGCGTCCTTGAATTGAGTTAAATGTGAAAACGAATAGATGATTTCGCTTTGAATAATAAGATGTGGGAATGAGTAATGTGCGTAAAAACCGAGTAGGCCAGAAGTATCAACAATTCTAATTTGCAAAATGTTGTAGCCCATACAAATTAGCGGTTATCGTTGCATGTTGCAACACGTTGTTGTAACGTGTCACTGGTAAGGCGGTAATGACGGCCGCAGTTCATGTTCATACAAACTAACTAGCTGGTACCCGGCGCGTGGCTGCCGCGGAACAAATAATTGTGGAAATATTTCTCTTCCCCTCTCTCTTTTTCCTCCTCTGGCTTTTCTCCCTCTCTGACCTGTTTCTCTTATCCCCGCTGTCCTCTCTTTTTCCCTTTCACTTTTTTCCCTCTCCCCTTATCAACTTTCGCCGCCCGCTCCTCCTGTCCTCCTCGACCTCGCCCCACGTCACTCGGCAACGCCCAGCAACAATGAAGCTCAAGTGGATTGGGAATAAAAAAAAAGGGGGGTCTTTATTTCTGGCAAGGCTCAGGCCATTTAGCCTGCTCTTCCGCCTAACCACTTTCAAAATTTTATTACATTAGTGCATAATAGAAGGAGGTTATTCAATGAAAAATACGTACGCAATTTGAGTGAAAGTTTTCTCACATAGAAGACAGGAATAAAAGCGAGAGTCGAAAGAGTTGGTGGAGGAGGAATGCTGTCACAGCAATTGTATATTTAAATTTATCAATTTCAAGTTAGGGATGTAATTTAAAAATTAATCCCAAATATATAAAGTTAAACACTACGAGATTTTACACTCAAAATTTAGAGAAATTATCTTTATGTGACAAGGCAAATTACATATGAAGAGGATTTGAAAGAGATTGTATAAATCGGTGAAGTATTAATATGTACTTCTAATTATTTCAAAGAGGTTTTAGTAGAAGCTATGATTGCGTACGTATTACTGAAATATCCCTAAATGAAAACTAGAAAGGGAGGGAATCTCGTCAGCATACAAGCGAAAACACATCAAGTCAAAAGTTCAAGTCCTAAGAGAAACGGAGAACATTGAAAGAAAATGGTGAAATGATTTTACGTGTATTTCATAATAGTAATAATAAGAAAATTGGCAATAAATAAAAGAATGTATTATCAGTTTATTTAGTAAAAAAATATAATTAAAAACGTGGAAAAGATCAATTCAGTTTTAGGAAATGTTTACAATATAAAAATATTTCCCAACCTAGAAAATTGGAAATTTTAAAAATGTAGGAAATGTTAATCATTTAGAATATTCCCAAGACTTGAAAAACCGACCCGACATATCTCACCCGTACGCCAACGATTTACGCTACATTTATTTAATTGCATGTAACTTTGCATTTAAGTGAAGCAACATCTTGTGCTGCAGCGCCATCTGGTGGAGTTACAATAATTGTACTATGTCTATGTTCTTTCCGCAAGTGCAACCAATAAGTTGACATGTGTCATTGACATGTTGACATTGTATGTGTGGAGTGCCCACTTTTCTTCTTGTATTATGTAGAAAATTGAACAAGGAATACGTCAATATTTTTTCAATTTTTTTCATCAAGTTTATGCAGAAATTTTATTTAAAAATACATTTTGTAAATGAAAAAAATTGAAAAACTTATTTTCAGAGGGATAAAAATACATATTTCAAGTATTAAATGAAACTAACCAGGAATTTTTATATGAAGTACATTCGGAGCAACAATTGATCATATTTTGTGAAGTATCTACTAATTCCAAAATTTATTACAGGTATAACTACACAAATAATCAATTTTCAGGCAAATAAAAAATGTCTCTTTTTTTATGTCCAAATTTAATATTTAAAGGAAAAAATTACACATTGTAAATAAAAGTCGTGACCACTCTTGTGCAATTTGACGTGGAATGGGTCTTGTTTAAGAATTTTTCAAATGGTAACTGAAGTGTAAGAGAGAAATTTTCAAATCATATTGCTACATAGCTATTAGCAATATCGTGAGAAAGTGTGTGGTATTTTAGCACCACTAGCTTTCTTAATGAAATGGTTCACAAAACATATCTTCAACTATGGTCATGTTCGATTTTTCGAAAACTATTTTTTGCGCAATATTGTGTCGTAGACAATTTTTTTCTTTAAACCATTTTCTCTTATAAACTGCACCATATTTTTGGATTAAATTGGGTTCTCACATAGCATAAGGGCCGCTTAAGAGAATGGTGCAGGTCTTATGTTCGTTGAAATCCCTAATTTTGCGAAAATTTAAAAAAAATCGGCATCTTCCTACAACTCTGAAGATACACTTTTTATTAATGAGATGTGTTCATAAAAAACATATCTTCAAATAAGGATATTGCGACCGGCTGCACTCTATCTATCTAACATCCCTTCCTTTCCTATCATTTATCTATTAAATTAATTCATTAATAATTTACTTTATCATTGGATGCGACCGTTTGCAAAAAAATTATATGTCGTAGGTTCGGCGCAAGTTTCCAATACTGGGTGAGGACCTGCTTTCCATTTTGTAACACCATCCGGTATTTTCTAAACTACAAATAACAACTCCAAATTCAATGCGAAAACAAAAAAATCACAAACACACCGTGTTTGTTACTCTTTATTCGGCTTCCTGGCGTTGTATACTCTGCTAACATGAACATCAACACTGCTCCACCATAACATAAACAAAATTCAAAAACAACAAAAATAAAAATCAACATTCACACAATATTTACAAGTCATTCACATCACGAGACATACACATTCTCCCTATATGGCCGTTTTCTTTGTAAATAAAATTTAAATTAAGAAAATGATGACATGCTTGGTCTTCAACAAAATATGATAATTCTCGTCGCATTTATCAAAGTGCATGCGCCGCCACTTCCCTTTCGTAGCGATGTCGTAATTGCGCCCAACATCCTCGACGTCCACGACAACTGCACCAAGTCCCAGTTATTCCATTTTCCATATCATCCACACAGCTCTCAACTAAATTGATTGTCACTATTTAAAAAAACTTGTAATATTCTTTTCTCCACGTCCGAAAATCATTTACCGCATAGCAAGACATGAGGTACTCTCACCTCTGAGACTAGAATTCATCTCTCGAAAAATATTGTTGCAATTCATTAGCAAAACTTTTCCTCAACAAAACATGCTCTCTCAGTCTTTTGTCCTTCTTTATTGACATCAAATTATTCTAATTTACGCCTCCCCGGCGTCCCCTTGCTTAACGGTATCTGCCAAAAATTCCCTAAATTCCCGTTTTTGATGTTTATTAGTCCGAAACACCCCAATTTCCCGTTATTCAGTTCGAATTTTGTACTTTTCTGTGCTTTCTCATACCAGCAATTCTCCGTCACTTGCCTTTTGAGAACAGGCGGAATACAGTCACTCTGTTAAAAAGAAAAACACGCACTTGCCGCCTTATAAACTATCCGTTCTGACGTAGAAAGTTATTCTTAAATTTCCCTTAAGCTAATTATTGTTTTGAACTAATGTTTATTCAACGCATTTCGCACACAATAATGTCCGTACGCCATTCTGCCGTCATTTGTTGAATCTATCGTCCGTTCTCGCACAAAAGCGTCCGCCTACTATAGTCGGCTTCCTCTGTGACGGTTCTTTTATTGTAAAAAATACAAATCATTACAACTCCCCCCGCTTAAGATGTCACTCACACGTTGACATAGTCCACGAGTAGTAGACTTCTCTTAATGTACGCACCTGTCGAGGCGTCCATGTACATGCACTTGTCGCGGTGTCTAACCATATACGCACCTGTTGTGGCGTCTAACAATACCCACATTTGTGTATGTTCACAACCTGGGATTATTATTCTCGGTACGCACTGCACTACCGTTATTTCCCACGACACTACACAACATCTCTTCTTCTGTCACACACACGTCACGCTTGGAAACTAGTCTTAACCTAATACAATCTTCCTTCTTGCTATACATTACGGAAACTTACAAACTACTTAATCTACATTTCGTAACCATTTAGAAAAGAAACCCATGTTTATTCCTTTAGTCACATTTCTTGTCTATCTTTATATGGTTTAATATTACATAAGTTTGGAATCCCCAAATCTAGTCCTTTCTCAGATACAACAACTGTATTGTTATCTAATTCTTTTGCTATCGTAAACGGACCTTCGTAAAATTGGAAACAACTTCCGGAACAATTTCTGTTCAGACGACAAATGTGGCGATTTAATCAAAATTTTGTCGCCCACACATGTCCCCCGAAAAAACTGTTTCCGCGAACTCTTCCGCTTATTAGCTGATTTTCTCAATTGTTCATACACAATCTGATGATTTGCTGTCCCGATGTCACTCCGTTGATCTCCGGTGGGATCTTGACACGGTCAAAGGGCCTCTTTTTCTTTCTTCCGAAGTGGGTATCCCACGGCGTCTGGTTCGCACTCGAATGAGGCACCGAATTCAGCACTTCGTTAGGTATTGGCACTGCTTCGAACCACGCTCGATGGTTTTCAGCAGAAAACACCCGCAACAGACGAGACAGCTCTCTCATGATCCTGGGGTTACTTTGAGGATGTCGTACGGAGGTGAAATGAACGGCGATTCGTAACGCCTCCATTTCGTCCTTCCGCCTGTCGCTTGTGAACTACGTTCCTCTGTCACTCAATATTCTAGCAGGAACTCCGCACATCTCTACGAAATTTTTCACCTGCCTAACACAGTTTGCAGTATTCGGTTTACGGATAGGAAAAATTTGGACGAACTTTGAAAGTACGTCCACAATGACAAGTAAGTACTGGTTTACGAACTTCGTTTTCGGTAAGGGTCCATATAAATCAACCGCGCACAATTCTCTTGGGCCACGCGGTACAATCGCCTGCCACTCTCCCTCGTACGGCCGGTTCGGTGGTTTTGTCTTTTGGCAGGTGTCACACGAATTGACCACCTGTCGTATCTCCTCCATTTTCGGCCAGTAACAATAGTCAACTAAAATTTTGACGATCTTCTCTGCCCGAAGTGTCCGTAGTGTTAGTGTGTTGACACAGCTAGTCCTTTCCGCTCTTCGTTCGGTATCCAGATACGAAATCTATTCCCTTGTCCACTAATCTTCCTCAACTATGTTGTACATTTTCCAATTATCGGCGTGGCGATCACGAACTTTATCAATCATTATGACGTCATATGGCTGACCTGTAGCTAACTTCGCTACTCCACGAGTGAACGGATCTCGTTGTTGCATTGCAATTACTGCACCTGTTGTCCATCGTGGATTTATCTCGCTCACACGAATTGCAGCTACTGTATCTTTCGCGGATATTTTTCTTTAACCTTAATTCTCGAAAGGTAATCCGGCAACAAATTCCTACGTCCTTCACAGTATTCGATGTCAAACTGAAACTGCTGGAGCCAGAGGGTCCGACGCAATAATCTTTCATTATTGGAGTATTACGTTTGTAAGCGCCTTGTGATCCTTGATCACCGTAAACGAACGTCCCATCAGTAGCGTCCTAAATTTGCGTGGCCCAGACAACGGCAAGGGCTTCCAATTCGGTGGCCCCATATCGGGTTTCACTCCTTTCAGCGATCTACTATCTAAAGCGACGATTTGTTGTTGCCCGTGCTCACCGATTTGAAACAGAACTGCATCTAGTGCAAAAACCGCTGCTGTCGGTCTGAAGATACATACGTCGACGAAAATCGGGGTACCGCACCACATGTCTGCTCGAACGCCCTCAGTAATCCCTCGAATGCCTCTTGGCACTGTTGGTCCCATTGCCACATTTCCTTAAGAAATGCAACAATGGTACTACCCTTTCTGAGTAATTTTTCACGAACCGAGCGTAGTAGTTGCAGATTCCGAATAATCGCCGCAATTCACGAATGTTCTTCGGCGGAGGAAGTTTCTAATTAGCTCACGTTTACTTTCTTGAATTTTCATCCCTTCGTCTGAGATTTCGTGCCCCATGAAGTGCACTTTTCGGCGACAGAAATTACAGTTCTCTAAATTCAATTTTAGTTTGTATTGGCGAAAACTCTTGAAAAGCTTCCGCAAATCCCTTAAGTCCGATGAAAATAAAATGATGTCATCTACATACATCATTGTTTCCTTCAACTCTAATGGGATTACGTGGGATGTATCTAATAAGCGCCGCTCCAGAATTTTTCAGTCCGAATGGCAACCGAGTAAATAAATATATGGTCCCCTCAAACATGAAACTGATGTATTTTTGACATTTCGGTTCCACTTCGATCTGCCAATATGCCGACGAAAAATCTAGCGCGCTAAAAATAACCACTCCGCCTAACTTGACTGCCATTTCATTCATTATGGGTGGTGTTTCGTAATGGGGAATCGTAACCGCATTCAATTTTCTTGCGTCCAGGCATATTCGAATGATCTGGTTTCCCTTAATGACCATGACGAGAGGACTAATGAACGGTGTTATCGCCTTCCCGATCACCCCCTTCTTCTCCATCTCGACGATCAGCCGTTTGACCCGCGTTTTATACGGTGCGGTATAGGGTACTGCCTAGCAACAAATGGCGTAGCATCTTTCAGTTCTAAATCAAACCGATATCCCTTCATTGGCTCCGATGACTTCCCGAAGATCTCTAAGAATTCATTAATATAAAAATAATCATCAATTGCCATAAAAAGAATCGAACCGATGTACAAAATGGTAAATGCATGATAAACAAACAATTGATACGATGGGAAAATACGATTTACAAATCCAAAAAGAGACTTGAACAATTGTTGAATGTTAAAAACTCGAAAAAAAATGCAGACACTTCCAGTTCATTTATCATAATTATCAATATTTGTAATTCACATGACTTCATGGTTTTCAATAAAGTTTTTAGTATTCTCAACTATGTTTTGGGACAGTAGAGAATTTTGACAAATAATACGCCCCGACCAGGACTCGAACCGGCGCAGCTTCCCTCCGCAAAGCTATGCCAATTCTCGCTGATTAACGACTTGCGACCAAAATGGCTCTGCATAAAGTTTACACTTGTATAATAGTAATAGCGTATGTGGTTTCGTTTCTAGGATTAGGAAGCTGAAAATTCCAGAGAATGTGAAATAAAATGTCCTTTGGGTGCCCAAAGAAGGTATATCGGACGATTATCATTCATAACGGAAAAACTGGTTCAAACTATAGAGATTAGAAAACTAAGTTCTGCGAGAAAGTCTGTGCCATTCTATAGCACCACTAGTTTCTTAAATTTAGCAGCACGTTTATCCACTTTTCCTCACCAGACTCCAGCTATAAGAGTTTTTCTGGCGAAAATTAGCCGTTTTCCGGCGCACGATTATATAACTTTCTCTTCTTACGAAGTATTCGTAAGGCGAAAAAGTAAAGTACAATTATTTTCCTTAATGAAACTTTTTTTTTCAAAAATTAAGTTTCATGTAAGGTGATGTTAATTTTTTTAATTTGGCGACAATAATCGCCCGCTCGTTAGTTACTGCTCTTCATTTTTGTGAATTTTTTTTTTGCTGAGACATGATTTACCTGCAATGTGGTGAATCATAAACCTTCACGAATCAATACCGGCAAATACGACTATTTTAATTTATTTCCACGTCACACCACATTGGAACAAGCCTATGCTTGAATTTTAATACAGTCAAACCTGGATAAGTGAAAACTGGATAAGTGAGAAAACTCTATAAGTGAGAGTAATAGCCAGGACCCGTCATTTTAAGCTCCCAAAACCTCTATTAGCGAGAAACAGAAACCTCTGTAAGAGAGAGTCGTTTTTCCCTCATAGACCTCCGTAAGTGAGACTGCTACTTATCTATACCTCTATAAGCGACAGTCGAGCTTTATTTACAAATTTAACATGTGCTATTTTATGACTCATTCTTAACTTTCGTGGAACTTCCTACCATTGTTTTTGTATTCTCGTCAATATTGTTCCTATTCTATTTCGTGGAACTAAATAACTTTATTGTTGTTATTTTATCGCATTCTTTTCAAATGGACACGTGTGCCTGTGTACCGTCCTGTTTGTCAGACTTACTCAGTTTATAGTTTTCAACTGCGAAGGAAAGTTCTGTTCTGCATCATGTCAAAACGGAAAATTAAAGTACTGTCATTAAGTGATAAACTTAAAATAGTGAATGCGTTTGAATCCGGAAAATCGCGAAATGAAATTCAGAGGGAGTTTAATTTACCAGAATCCACCTATTATAAAATTATTAAATCAAAAGACTCTATAAAGTCTGAGTGCTCTGATGGACATGGAAATATTAAGAGGACTAGAGTTTCTGAATTTCCCAATATCGAAAAGTGCCTTTTGGAATGGATAAAACAAACTCTCGATAAGAATATCCCCATAGATGGACCTTTGTTGAAAGAAAAATCAAAAGAGTTTGCTACAAAACTGGGAATCCAGAACTTTTCTGCTAGCAACGGCTGGTTAGAGGGTTTTAAAAGGCGTCATGACATAGCTTTCAAAAAAGCAGCTGGAGAAAGTAAATCTGTGGACCAAGGTGTGTGCAACCAGTGGACTGAAGATCTGCCAAATCTTTTAGAAGGGTATGAACCAGACGATATTTACAACGCGGATGAAACTGCTTTGTTTTTTAAGTGCCTTCCGGATAAAACATTTACGTTTAAAGGCGAAAAATGCCATGGAGGAAAACAAAGCAAGGAACGCCTTACACTTCTCCAGTGTGTAAACATGAGTGGTACGGACAAACTCCCACTTCTCATCATCGGGAAATCAAAGCGACCTAGATGTTTTAAAGGTGTCAAGACTCTACCCGTTGATTATGCCAATAATACAAAGGCTTGGATGACCAAGATATTATTTAAAGATTGGTTGAAAAAAGTTGACAAACAAATGAAGATAAACCGAAAAAAATTCTGCTATTCATTGACAACTGTGCTGCCCATACGGACTTACCAACACTTGCAAACGTAAAAGTAATGTTTTTACCTGCTAACACCACTAGTAAACTCCAACCATTAGATCAAGGCATCATTCACACTTTTAAACGCTTTTATCGCAGAGAAGTCGTTAAACATATTCTTACGAGTCTGGAAGAAAACAGTAGCCCCTGACATTAACGTACTTCTAGCTATGAAATTTGCTAGAAAAGCATGGTACTTAGTCAGTGACGTTACTGTCAAAAACTGCTTCAAGAAAGCTGGGTTTTGGAAAAGTACAGATGAACAAGGCCTGCCAGAGGAAAATGATGCTGAAATTGGACCTAGCAACGAGGAATGGACTAAGCTTGTGTCCTCACGAATCCAATATGTTAATGCCGAGCTTCGACGATTTCGTTCAAATTGACGACGACGTAACTACCGCTGGAGAACTAACCGACGACGATATCGTTAAGAATTGTGTGAACACCTGTATTGCTGGAAATGACAGTGAAGACGAGGCACAGATTCCGGAAACAGAAATAAAGATCATTCCAATGAAGCTAGCTTTGAATGCGTTGGAGACGGTGCATCAGTACTTTGAATACGCGGCGGTTGTTGATCAAGCAATATTTGACAAAATTTATGAATTAGAGAAAAACATTCAAAATACAAAAACAGAAACCCAAACGAAATTGACGGATTTTTTTGAGTGCAAATAAGTTCTAAATAAAATAAAATTACATAGTAGTACATGAATTTTTGTTTTGTTTTCGTAAGCATTTAAAAATATATACTTATGTACATAATATATGTTGTGCATGTCATGCACATAATTTTATCATAATAAATATTTACTACATTCGTACTTGCTGTGACTTGTTATTGCTGCGTACCCATATAAGAGAGAAACGCTACCCATGTACCTGCATTAGCGAGAAACTCGGGTTAGTGAGAAACCTCTATAAGCGAGAATGAGATCGTGCTCCCTTGAACTCTCGCTTATCCAGGTTTGACTGTACTTAGCCACAAATTTGCCATGACTCCAATATCGATTCGCTTTACGTTCTCCTCAGTGCAAAATTTTATTTTTATATGTGGGTTCGCGAAGTCGCCCTATACAGGGAAGCGATTAATATGGGAACCTGACTTCTAATATTCTAAGGCTTTTGCTACTTACTAAACAAAACACATAATTTCAACAATGACTGCCGAACGTAATGTCAGCAATTATTTATTTATTGATTTTTCTTATACTTCTCTCGCTACGAAAAGATCCTCCCTCCTAGAAAATCTTACCTTTGATGTTAACCAGATTTTCAACAAAGCTGAAATTTGTGTAATAAGAAAAAAATGAGACAAAGATGTAATAAAAATATAAATTTTGTTGAATAGAAATTAGAATGTAGAATGTTTTGAATTTTTGCAATTAATCAAAAAGGTTGAAGCTATTTTTTTGTTTTGAAAATGTCCCAGAGCATTCAGTCCGAGAGTCAAACGAACGAGCACGCCCTTCGAACGAGAATGGCCTCGCAATGGTTTGGGGCACGCGGTGATATCAGCATAGCGAAGTCACTCGTGTCACAGGCGGGAAGCAGGGGTGAGAAAACTTTGTGCGAATGCGCGAGTTGGATCAAACACACCAGTTGGTAAATAATAAAGAGACATTTATTAATTGGTACGAACTTATAATGGAAAATGACATGTAAACAGAAACTGCAGTTATACAAGCATGATCATTACACCAAGGAAACATAAACGCTTCTACTTAGTGTTAGAGAATGCTATATATGAGAAATATTAACTCTAATTACAAATAACTCAAATGTATATTTTTAAGATAATAAATATAAATGAAAATATATGCTAAATCAAGATAAGTATTATCTATATCTATACTAATGAAGACATAAATGAATGCGCTGTAGCGCGATAATCTCTGAATCTACTGAACCGATACTGATGTAACTTCTGTGCTAGCTTCCTTTCAGGATCTGGAGTACTATGGGCAATGATTTACATTATAAACCTAAATATATTTACAAAATAATTACTTTTCTGAACTGTTTTCGCCTATCAATACATCACAGCAGTGGCGACCGGTGCTTCGCGAGGTAAGGGGGGTGGTTTTAGGCCAAAAGAAAAGGAATTCCTTGCGCGCTCATGTGATGGAAATATTGATACTTTGGCCAAAACCATAGGTGAAATAACACCATGGCCAACACGATAACGATTTTTCCAACAAGGCCAAAACGACATCGTCACTGCTAATGAGAAATCGAATTCATCATTGACCAGCGCAGTAAATATAGGTTTATAGTCTAGTCAAATGGTAGAAAATAGGGGAAAGTTTTGGTGTAGTTTTGATTTTGGGTCCTATATGTTTTTGGGGTCGCTGAACACGAATATCATGTTTGTTAACAAAAATTTTGCCCGGAAATACGTTTTTTTCGCAAAAAACATGTTAAAAATCCGACATTTTTCAGTTTTTTCAACATAACTCGAAAACCATCCACTTTTCGTAAATAAAGGTCATATATAAAATTAAAGAAGATACAATTGCCTACATTTTATGTCTTAAGATGTTTTTTTTTCTCCAAAGTACCATTTAGCCGCTAGAGCAACGTGAATTTTCGGGTTTTTATGAAGAAAATTGTGAAAATGGGATTCGTCGCATTTTATCACAATGTAGCTCAGAAACTAAGCATTTTTCGTAAATATTGACCTTATATGAAATGAAAGATTATACAATTGTCTTTAGATACTTTAGAACTTAGAGGTGCTTTGTCTGATAAACAGTTGCGCCGCTACCGCGCGTTGAACCCAAAGGCAAAAAATAATTGGATGTTACTGTGAGAATGGCACCTCACTTACCCTTGCAAGCAGTATAGTTGCCTGTTACTAAATATGAGGGCTGTTGAATCACTCCAACTGAAAAAAGCAAAGTTGGTAATAAACAAGGTAAAACGAAAATTAAATATTTTCGAACCCGATGCACCTCACCTTCATCGACGCTTCTTTTTGTTTGACAGCCCTGGCTTTTCATAGCCATCTGTTACATAGAAATAGAAAAATGGAATTTTATTACTCTCGGCATTGTGTATTGTATTATTTCTGAACATGTGGAAGATGATGGCCATTGAACAATTTCTCATGAAGCACATGAGACTTCATATTGGACTTACACATGGTCGTGAGGTAGGGGAAGGTGTATTGGCGAGATGGACAATGGGAATGACGTCTGTACAACATGTCTGTGAACATATTGAAAATTATTCTGATGTTACATTTCACTCTTCTGAACAGCACATAGATTTGAGGGACTCCAGAGTAGAACGAGATATCAAGGATGAAGCCAAAATGTGTTAATGGTTACTGCAGCATTTTCCCTTCCCACAAACCATTGACCTATTTTCAACCAGCACTGGTATTGTTAGATAGAATTAACAGCCATAAGGCTTGGGATTTGGGCAATAAGGGCATCAATAGAATTATTGATGAACGCAACAATAAAATTCAACTGTAAAATTCAACGCAACTAAAATTCTTCGCAACTGTAAAATTCAAGCGGAGTGTCAAAGAATTACCAGCGCTAGGAATACGGATGACCAGCTTGAAGAGTGTTTGAGCTTTGATTTAGGTCCATATTCCTTGTGATTATTCGACAATGGTTTCAGGAAAGGAACAAAGTCAACTCTCTTTAAAGCATTCAAACCACAGAATCCAAATTCAATAGAGGCCAAGTTGAATAAGTCACCGACGGAGGATTTTTATTGTATAGGCTTCTTGGAGTAAGAATCAATCATTGTCTTGTGTTTGTGATAATTATATGAATACGTGAAATCAAAATATCAATTGCAACCTGTGGTGGTTTTTTATGGCTACCATGATAGTGAGAAAGGGGGTACAAAAAGTGCAGAGCGAATTAAAAGATCTAGAAAACTTGCTTCAGCTGACATTCTGTTTGACGAAACAATGGCGCCAACGACGTGAAAAGAAAATTTTCTTGCTAATCATCACAACAAAAGCCGATTTTTAGCAATGCTGATTGCAATGTTTTCCTCAGCGGGAATGACATGCATGGAGCGAAGGAAGACGTAGACACCTTGATCGTCAACCCAGCATGGTCCTTAGCTGCAACTAATGAGACTGTGATTGTAGTTGGTGAGGATGTGGATCTATTGGTCATTTTGATAGGCCTCTGCCAGCATGAAAACGTGTTCTTCTTGAAACCTGGAAAAGACAAAGTTTCTACAGTTATGTTTCTCTAATTGATCCTGTAAGTGAACCAATTGCCGAAAACAAGAACCAAGAACCCTGATCATGTTGACACAATAAAAATATTAAAGAGCTGCAATGCGACTCAGGAGCTGGTTTCTGATGCTGGTGAATGTTTTCTTGTTTCATTATACGGCTATAGCGGGAAGAAAGCGTCATCACTCAACAAATATTTTTGACATATATTGAGACATTTTTTACATCAAATATGACTTCAAGTACAAGCCAATCATTGCTGCACTACCACCATCAGCAGGTGGAGCACAATAACACTCTTTAAGGGTCGACCATCAGGTCGAGCAATGGCAAGGCGTCGAAAAAACTACCTGAAGAATGGTGATGGAAAGGAACTAAACAGGCCTTGCGCCTGTGACAACATTTTTTCCATCCGAACCTTTAGCTTAGTTGAAACTTGTTTCAAGCAAATGCACCAAGAATTATCAAAAAAATTGTGACTGCCCGAAGGCAGAGCTTAAATGCTCAAATTAGTGCTTTAATTGCGAGAAGAGTTCTGATAATACGACAGTGGTTACTGACAGAGGCGTATCTAGGTATTCAGGCGCCCATGGCAAGCATCAAATTTGCGCCCATGGCAAGCATCAAATTTGCGCCCCTGTCAGGATTCTTCAAATGAGAGGTGTTGTTATTTGTAATGGCGGGTATTCTCTAATTAGCGCCCCTTGTGAGTGGCGCCCATGGCACGTGCCATGTCTGCCGCACCGTAGATACGCCACTGGTTACTGACGATGACCTCGAGGATGAATTAGAATTGGAGGACGAGATTAAGCCAGATTTCCCAACCCATGGAACTGACGAAGAGGGTGGAAGTGGAGCAGAACATTCCACAAGGTAATCGTTCATACCAAACCTTAAGAAATAATACAATACACAATGCCGAAGGTAATAAAATTCCATTTCTCTATTTCTATGTAACAGATGACTATGAAAAGCCAGGGCTGTCAAACAAAAAGAAGCTTCGATGAAGGTGAGGGGCATCGGGTTCGAAAATATTTAATTTTCGTATTACCTTGATTATTACCAACTTTGCTTTTTTCAGTTAGAGTGATTCAACAGCCCTCATATTTAGTAACAGGCAACTATATTGCTTGCAATGGTAAGTGAGGGAGGGTAAGTGAGGTGCCATTCTCACAGTTACATCCAATTATTTTTTGCCTTTGGGTTCAACGCGCGGTAACGGCGCAACTGTTTATCAGACAAAGAACCTCTAAGTCCTAAAGTGTAGACAATTGTATAATCTTTCATTTCATATAAGGTCAATATTTACGAAAAATGCTTAGTTTCTGAGCTACATTGTGATAAAATGCGACGAATCCCATTTTCACAATTTTCTTCATAAAAACCCGAAAATTCACGTTGCTCTAGCGGCTAAATGGTACTTTGGAGAAAAAAACATCTTAAGACATAAAATGTAGGCAATTGTATCTTCTTTAATTTTATATATGACCTTTATTTACGAAAAGTGGATGGTTTTCGAGTTATGTTGAAAAAACTGAAAAATGTCGGATTTTTAACATGTTTTTTGCGAAAAAACGTATTTCCGGGCAAAATTTTTGTTAACAAACATGATATTCGTGTTCAGCGACCCCAAAAACATATAGGACCCAAAAATCAAAACTACACCAAAACTTTCCGCTATTTGCCGTTTTTGTGCACCGTTTGACTGGACTATTACAAGATACTGTGGAATTTGTCTCAACAAAATTATCCCTCTCGTCGGAAAACATGTCCGATGTTTTCTTAGAAAAATCAAAAATTAAAAATATTAAAAACGTTCTGGCAACCTGTTAATCACTTGCCAACGTTCTCGAAATTGTTTCCTGAAAACGTCTCTACAAAAATATAAGAGACTTCACAAGCGTTTTCTTTTGTATCCTAATATTTATCGTTAAGAAATCTCTTAGTTACACAGTATCCATGAAAAGTTCCTTACCTTAATAGTCCTGTACAGTGGCGTCGGTGATAATTTTCGTAGGGGAAGCACTTTTTAAGTCTAAGCTACAAAAAACGTAAAACAGTTAAAGATGATATGAATTTTCACAAAATGTGAATATTAACCCGGGCGTCTTGCCTACGAACGTAACTGATTGCCCGGGAGTAAACAGACCCCAGTGAAAATGTCGTTGCCTAAATGCCCTCTAACATTATAAACAAATATAATTCGGTATTTATGTGACTTACAACTAAACCTTATTTTTCGAGTACTTAGTTATTTAAAATTATTAACGAATTTATAAAATCCATCAATGCATTAAAGCATATTTTTTCTTTCATCAAATGAAAAATAAGTGCGTAATTTTTAATATATGGTGAATGATAATTTGAAAATGTATCTTTAAAGTTCAGTAATAATGTTTTTCACGATCTATACAAACAATGAATGTGATGACCGTTCTACTGTTTTCTTACACTTTTCACATCCTCTGGATGCTCTGCGGTTTACATTCTTGGGACAAATTTCACTTCCTGTTAGTTCTATTTCTTGCATCTTCTGTTTGTTTTTGCTCCGAATGCAAATGTATTATTTTTGGAATCACCTCTCGCGACAATCCTGGTAGAATTTATTTCATAATAGACCAAGGGCAAATACGATCCAAACTTCCGTCTGCAATTCTTATGTGTGGTGATTCCTCGAAATATCGTAATGTTTTTATTCTTCTGAAAGTTGATCGTGCCTACGTCGAATGTATCACCGGAAACAGAGATTATCGCAAGAGTCTGTGGGCGTTGCGCCACCCGTGTCGATCGCGGGTTGTTCCTATCACGAAGGCTTGTAGACTTCGTGGTTGCTACTTTCCTCGTTAGATGCCACGACTATTGCTCGGAATGAGTTCACAGATGCATTCTCTTCTCGCAAGGGAGAACTGCAGAACGGTACGCAAAGAATTAGTTTGTTTTGAATACTTTCTTTAACTTAATATAAACGATCTCGGTATTATTCGGTGCTTTATACTTTCATTGTATTATAACGTAGTTAGCACGTACATAAAACACTCTCAAAATGCCAAAATAATAAATTCTTTCGAACTTGAAATTGCTACCAGTCGGAACCACAACGGAATTAATTCTAATATTCATTCTCCCCGCGCACTCACTGCCGACCCGACTTTTCACGAGGCTTGACGAAGTCGAACGCCTAAACTCTCCAGGAGCGAAGAAGCTTCGCTGACATCACGAGACGAATTTACACACCGTTTTGAAAACATCAATTGTTACGGTTCAACTACTAGAACATAGCTCAGAATCTGAGTTAAGTAAACAGTTTTGCTCTGGCCATAAGCAACGAATATTTAAAATATAGAAAGGATTTTTCTGTGCTTTGCTTAGGGGAATGACTCATTCCCTTCATTCCATGGAATGCACGCCACTGGTCCTGTAGATGAAATTCATTCTCTTCTCCCTTCCTTCAGCAAACCGGTTGATGACAAGATCATTAAAGTTGTATGCACTCAAATGCTCTTTTTCTATAGAACACATAGCCAATGCACTAAGTCTCACTTCTCTCATTGTATTTCTTGAGAAAGTCTTTATTCTCTTCCTAGTCGAAAAACACCTTTCGCTTTCTGCTGTTGTCATCGGGCAGATAACCCGCAAGAGTTTCACAGACTCTGGCAAAATTTGATCTAAGTTATTTTTGTAGATGCAATTCAAGAGAGTTAAAGCTCCTGTTGCATTTTGAAAATCGTTTCTGCTGCATATAACTGTCAACTCTTTTCGCAGTTCAATTTCATTCAAATCGAACGATTTAATGTCAGTTTGAAATTCTGTTTCAGTAAATAACAGTTTGTGCTTGCTGAACAAGGTAGGTTGAAATAATGTGGCTGCCGACAAATGATTGTTGAATGTAAAACGGTCATCATTTTTGGCCAGTATGATGTCGCACACTTCTTTTGCGACAGTTTTAAGCGAGTCTTCGAAACGAGCACGTTTTTGATTAGATGCCTCATTACTTTGGGTATTCCAATTATGATCAAGGTCAAAGGTCTCCCCATAGCTCGTCACTCGCAGTTTTTAACTGTTTTTGACGTAAATAAATAAAAGAATTTCTTGTCTATGGCTGATTTTAATTCTGATACATACTTATGGGCTTTAATGCTGTCTACGTCCTTTTGTTGTAGCTGTTTAAAGACTATATCATAATGAGGTAGAATTTTGTTAAAAAGCTCAAGCGAAAAGAGAAAATCAGTTTCTTTTAAAAGTTTTCCCAGTCCTTTCGCTTTTCTAATTGTTGAGTAATAGTTAGTTTCATCAATATCAATTATTTTCAGACATTCACTTGTTTCATTCTTGTAATTAGATACAGTGCTTACAAATCGGGCCTTAAAATTCCACCTTGTATTGGCATTCCTCGCAATTCTTTTCTTCACAACTTGGTCAAGAACCGCAGTTCTTTTTAACGACTATGTGAATAACGTTGAAAAGCCTTCCAAGTTGCTGAAAAATATCCTAACTTGTTTGTTTTGAGTGGCAGAGCGCTTTATAATTAAGTGAGCATAACAGTGTACAAAATTTGCTTTCTCGTACACTGCCCTCACTCTTGCCTGTACCCCACTGTGTCTGCCACTCATAACCGACGCACCGCCGTAGTTTTGAGCGATTAGTTTATTTGGAGACTCGTTAATTTTCAGTGTTTCAAGTTCATTGAACACAACACAACTAATTCCTTCTGTTGTGTGATCACTTGGTGTTACAAAGTTTGTGAATCGTTCATATATCTTCCCCTTCAATTCATGTCGTACAACAAACACAAGTTGAGACAATGTCGCACTATCAGTTGTTTCGTCTACTTCTACAGCTATGTAATCAGTCCTGGGTACTTCCTCAGAAATCAACTGATGACAGACAGCATAAATTGAGTCCAACAATTCATTCTTTATGATTTTAGAAAGCCCCCAAAACACCCGATTGTTTGTTTTCTCAATATGTTGTTTTAACGTGGAGTCCAACTCTGCCATCAAATTAACTAAATATACCGAGAAATACCAGGGTTGTCTGATCCATCTGTTTTATCATGCCCCCTTAGTGCAAGTTCAAACTCCCCGCAAAATTTAATACAGTCTATCAGTTTACTCAAAATGTAACGATTCTTGAAAACATCTTCACTGATTATGTGTTTTTCACTCAATTTGTGCTTTCTCATTTTTTGGGCAAGTTGTTTAATGTCTGTTACACCATCTTTTTTCATGCACGATCACTAACATTCATAACAAGGCACGTATAATAAAAAAAGAATTTCTTACGTCACAACCACATAGCCAATCTGTGTATTTGTACAGAAAGGAATTACATTTTCACGTGTATACACTTTTGCAAGCATTTTGAATCTGCGTGATTTTTAAGTTAGGTATTGGCGGCCCTAATTTCTTTAACTCAATTCTTCTTTCAATACTGAGATTCTGACTAACATCCGATAAATTAGTGGACACACTGTTGATACCACTCATGATGAAACTTTAAATACCGAAACACGGCATGCAAGTCTCGCATTCACAACTGTTCAACTCAACCCAAAACACGAGGTTTTTGGCGTGATTGCTCGCAATGAGTTGAATCGCTTATGCTAACGCACTCTGTTCACAACATTACGTTTGCGGAAAACCTCTTCGGACTCTGCCGCCGCCCAAACACCCTTTCAATGCACCCCTCACCCGGTGCCCACTTCCCCCACTACTCTTCGTCCTCCGTAAAGGGCCTGCGCAAAGGCTGGGACGGACCTCCGAGAGTCCAACAGTCTACGTTCTGGGTGAGAACATTGACCCTTGGTGCAGCCCATGCAAATATATTCATTCTAAAAAACATTTATTTTGTTGAGAATGCGATATAAAGCTCATACCAACATTTTTATTATTTAACAATTCATGTTAAATTCTGAAACCTTTCGTGCGTGTTAATTTTACTGGGGGGCGCCGCCTCAGAGTCCTCAAAGAACAGCCGCCACTGCATCACAAATTCACAAGTGCATCAATGTATAATTGTTCAGCTGCGCGCCACAAGAGGATGACGACTGAGATCTACGATTGAGTTCATTTACGCACGTATTGCGTGTATATAGGAAAGAGATTATAACAGTGGCGGCTCGTGCGGAGGTTGCACGGTTGCACAACCCCCAGATAATCGAATAAGATCTCGTAATATCTTAAGAATACCCATTTTCTTTTTAATGACATTCAATATTGAAGATATTGCAGCAATATCGATGTATATGAAATCATTTTGAAACCAAAGAACGTCCAACTGGCGCTCTCTTTGGTGCCTGGTGCCTTGCCATGATTTTCACCCTTGATGAATTCTTTGTGTAAAGTTGCCCGTTCTGGAAGGAAGTTCCTTTCTTGGTAGATAAATAGTTCCGCTTTTCAGCAGCCTTCACTTGCACATCGAGAGCGCTGGTGGAAATGAGTGTGTGTGTGTGTGAAAGGATCTTTATTTCAAAATATACCAGAATAGTGAAATTTTCGAAATAAAATAATTTTATTTGTGTGAAACGGGTCGATGAAATGCCCTGGAGTAGAACTTAAATGCCCAGTGGAAATCAAAGTCAGAACCACGTGCGCGGGACATGTATATACCTGAACGGACAAGAAACATAAAATCATGTAAGTAATGTTTCAATACAGCCTTTTATTTAGCTTAGTTTTAATTGCTTACATTTTTATTATATATTCGTATTTTGAATTTTGGAAATTACATTTCCGTCATTCGTTGGAGGTACAACCTCCAGTCTGTTGGGGCACCAGCCGCCACTAGATTATAATATACAATAACCACATTGGAGAGGGCTGTTTGCTGATTTGTACTTTTCATTGCTTAACATGAAATGTTCATATTTAGGAAAGATAATGGCAGTTTTCTTTATACCCTCATTGTCATAAAAAAAGCTACACCCCGAAGGACCCTACTGATCCGCTGCAAATAGCGAATGGTGTGCAAAATACTTGCACACCATTCTCTAAGCCAATGATTTCGTTTTCACTGTCGGCCGCGCACTGGGTGGTATGTGCGTGACGTCGCGCCCACCGGTCTAGATTAGAGAGCTTCAAACGGCCGCGCCGGCCGTTGCGACATCGGGTAGCGTCGCAAGAGCGTCATCTGCACGTACTATGCCTCAGCAACGCTTTCGACAACCGGTTGTCCAGTTAGACGCGTTCGAGAGGGGCTGCATCGTGGGTGTGCGAGAGGCTGGTTGGCCCTGTCGCCGTATTGTGCACCACTCCGGTCGTACGGACACCACCATCGCTTGCTGTTGCCGGCAATGGATTCAAGAAGGCATACGCACACGAAATACAGGATCTGGACGTCCTCCATGCATCCTGAGGAGGGTGGACCGACAGACTGTCCACCACGCGCGAACAGATCCAACAGTAACAATTGGTGCTATTGAGCGGGCTGTGCAGCCTGCACTGTCCCATCCTGTAAGTGCCAGTACCATTGGCAGGCGGTTGCACAATGCAAGGCTCACCGCACGCCGACCATTACGACGCGTGCCACTCACACCCCAGCATCGTCGCTACAGACTCGCCGGTGTCGGGAACGATTGGCCTAGGGCCATGCAGACAGACAGCGGGGCATCTTCAGCGACGAGTCCCGCTTCAGCCTTGATGGCGACGACCACCGGGTCCGCGTCTGGAGACGCAGTGGGACGCAGTGAGACACCACAACGAGTGGTTTGTGGTATCCCATCATACGTTCCGCCAGCCTGGTGTGATGGTGTGGGGCTCGATATCTCATGGTGCCCGTTCACCGTTCCTCGGAGGTACAGTGACAGCCGCACGGTACGTTCAGGAGATCCTGCAACCGGTGGCTCTGCCGTTCGTGAACGCCCACGTCCATGCCCTATTTCAACAGGACCACGCGCGTCCGCATACCGTAGCCATCTCCAGAGCATGCCTTGCAGCCGTGGATACTCTGCCATGGCTAGCAGCATTGCCATTCCTGTCCCGAATCAAGAAAGTTAGGGTTGCTATGGAGCGCGCGATTTGGATCCCACCCCTACCCACCAATCTGCAAGAATTGTGCGCACAGGTGCAAGCTGCATGGGATGGACTAGCACACGACTTCCTTCCAGACCTGTACAATTCCATCCCGCAACGTCTGAACGCATGTGTTCACCAAAATGGCGGCCCCACGCCATACTAACATGCACCGTCTGTGGCCGTGTAGCGCAATAAATGTTGTCCTACACATATGAAAGTGTAATCATTTTGTATGCATGGTACTCTCTACCTGCTTGCTAACAATGATCGCAATCCGCCTTGTCCTTCTGGGTGCAGCTTTTTTTTATGACGATGAGTGTATATGCAAGTCACTTGGATATTGATTTTAATTGCATCTAGGTGTGAATTTATCAAGTGTAGAAGAGACATGAAATTATTGAAAAAACAAATTTTGCTGACGGAAGTACTTGATATTGTCTTAAAACGGTGTGAATGCACACATCTGTTCTGCATGAAATAGTTACTGGGTTAGTGGTAGCAAATTAAGCATGGATATTACGTATTTACGAGTTGAAACGAGTTAAAGTGAAACACACTATGAATTATTATTTACGTGTTATGTTTAAGCTGTGACAAATGGATGAATTTTTGTAGGGAAGTGTTTTATTATAGTAAAGAGTGAAAGCGTACCTTTGGATGACAAAGAAATGATTATTTAAATTCACGAGAGAAAGTTCAGCGAAAAGTATAATTAAAGTAAAAGAGAAATTTGAAACTTTTCTCTATTAATACATGAGATGAAATACAGAAAAGAGTATGTTTTACAATGTGGCAATTGATAGAAAGTATTGGTACTGCTCTCCCTGCTGAAGCAGAAGGGCTTTTGGAAGCACAATAAATAACATAAATTGTTACTACAGTATAATACACAAAATTTCGCAAAGTGAATACTGTGGTATCCCCCCAATCAGAGGAGCAGCTTGGGGTGACGCCCCACCGCTCCGCTAGTGGAGGGGCACAACCCCTTCCCTTCCCGTCACCAGGCGGCGAGGGGATAAAACCCCGAGTCAGCAGCGACGCGCCCTGTCACGAATGAACTCTCTACCCAGCGCGACATACGTGTACGAGTGCCGAGGAGGATCGACCCGGGAGACACGGCTCCTGGACGGAACGTGGGTTCGCAGGCGGTACCTTCGCCGGCCATTGCTCCCGTGTGTCAAGGGTTCCGCGGCTGCTACTACAGCAGCCACGACGCACCACTGCAACCGCCCGAGATAACAGCTGTTATCAGCAAGTCAGTCGGCTATACTGCGATTTTTGTAGGAAGAGCTCTGAAGATAACACAAATCCCATCTTCGCGATGGAATATGTCACGGCATTTCGCGTCTTTTCTCGGTCTTGCCGGTAGAAGTCGCATGATCGCAAGCACTGCTTCATACGGTCGCGATCGTGCGAAATCTAGCGGAACGACTGTGAATGATACGAAATGCCGTGACATATTCCACCGCGAAGATGGGATTTGAGTTATCTTGAGAGCTCTTCCTACAAAAATCGCAGTATATCTGTGCAGCCGGCTTATCAAGTTTAGCATCGGGGCAAGGACGCTGCCCCGAGAACAATTTGGTTGTGTTTCTTTTTGTTGAGATGTGAAGTGAAACATTAAAAGTATTCTTAGACTTATGTGTTTGACTAAACCTGATCCCGCAATCACTACAAATACACGTAAGTAAATGCATTTTATTTTTTGCTTACATTTTTGCTAATGTTAGTTATAAAGTGAGTAAATTGGGGGGGGGGGGGGCGGGAACGACAGTAAGAAAAACTATAAATATTTTTGGGGGGAGGAAGTCAGGAACGCCGGGTATTTCCAGATGGGTGCAAGGCAGAGAGGCGAGAGCGAGAAGGCAATAGAATAGATAGTAGTAGACTCCGCCGCAGGGCGGGAGTAGATGGAATTCCTTTTCCTGGCTAATAAATAACGATAAATACCCCAGCAACGCGTATAGTGTCAGGGCAGAAAAATATTGACACTATAATTGAAAATATTTAAAGAAATACGATATGCATATCTTTCGTGTGAAAATGCACGTAATAAAAGCACTTAAAAAAATTATAGAGTAATGAATAGAAACCGGAAAAATATATAGTATGAAACGTCAAAACATAAATATGTAATGAAAACCGTGAAAAAATGTAATAAGTGTGTAAAATCGACTTCCGATAGCATCTTAACGAAAATTTTCGTAGTCTCCACTGAAACTTCTTATACATGTTCTTGCGTTCCACCACAACTGCCTTCTGTGCATCCCTAAGGAATCGGAGCGCGGACTTCCCTTGGCCGCGGGCACTCCGTGCCATAGCAGAGCGTAAGCGCGCTCCGAGCACGTACGTGCTCCGTTTGGCAGCATTGTCCCAGAGGCTTCATGGTAAATAAATAAATAAAATAAATAAATTATTTATTGGTGGCGACGCTCAGGCCATTTAGCCTACTCTTCCGCCTGACCACTTTCAAAAATTTTTATTACAATTTATTTTATGATAAAAAAGGAGATCATTCAATGAGAAATACGTACGCAATTTAGATTAAGGGTTTCTCACATGGGAGGCAGGAGTGAAAGCGAGGGAGGAAGAAGTTGATAAAACAGGAAACGCACACACAACATTTGTGTGATTAAGTTTATTAATTTCACGTTAGGGAGGTTTTAAAAATGAGTCAGAAATATATCAGATTGAACACTACAAGATTTTACTTAAATTTGGAGAAATTATTTTTTTGACTAGTAAATTATGTACAGAAGAAAATTAGAAGGAACTTGTTTAAAACTGTGACATGTTAATAAGTACTACTAATTGTTTAAGAGAGCGTTTGAAGAACCTAAAATTGCGTACGTATTTTTGGTATACCTAAAAAACAGAAAGGGAAAAAAACCTCGTGAGCATACAAGCGAAAAAACATCAAGTAACGAGTTCAAGTCTTGAGAGAAAGGGAAAACAAATCTATTCGGTTTTTAAATTATATAAATAAAAAAGAAATCATACACGTGGATACGATCAATTTAAATCTAGGAAAGGTTTAGAATTTAAAATTTTCCTCAAACTAAAAAAGTACAGATTTTAAATACAAAAAAAAAGTACAGATTTTTAATATATCTGCAAAAAATGCTGTCTCTTGCTTCCAAGGCTGCAAGGTCTGCGGCCACGCAACGCATTCTGCAAACAAAAAAAGAAGCACTACAGAGTGAAGACCTACACATTCACAGATAAAAGTAATGCTATCCATGTACACTAAGCAATGGCAATCAGTAAAATAGTGGAATCATTCCTAATCATATCCGAAAGATGGTGATATTATGTATATCATCATTAAGCCATTGTACTATAAAAAACTTCACAAGGAACGAAAACTTCTGATAAAATTCCCATTAGGAAATCTCTGACCACGTGGGAAAATTCATAAGATTTTAGGAAATAACCTTAAAATAGAAACCTTGAAAGCATGTTTTTTTTAAATAATACACAACTTTCATAAACTACAAAAGATGCTAATATCAGTTCATCAATTATCATTCTATTGATTCTTTCATTCAATAGCACGGTTCATTCTATTGACTTATTTACTGAACAGGCACCGTTAACTTCAAATCAGCCGATATGTTTTACAATAAACTGTATGTTCAAAAGTTTACCCTTCTTGCAGGAGATCCATCAACACCTGCACTGCATTCTGGAGCTGCTGCAGCAGCATTAATGTAAAGTTCACACATCCTGGAAACAACATGCATTAAAATTTTGCCAAATCTCTCTAGAGTATCACAAACAATGCAATTATTTTCAGTGTAAGTTATTGAATCATCCACTCATTCGAAAGATGGTATTTCAGCATCATTAAAATTCCCCATTATTACTACAATTTAATGAAATAGTGAAAATGTTGATACAAATTCACACTCGTACCTTCAGAATTTGGCATCTAAATTTTTGCCACAGAGTTCTCCAACAGCTTCAGTCTCATCGGCTACGAACTGAACAATGCATATTCTCTATAAAAATATATCTGCAAAAAATGCTGTCTCTTGCTTCCAAGGCTGCAAGGTCTGCGGCCACGCAACGCATTCTGCAAACAAAAAAAGAAGCACTACAGAGTTTGAAGACCTACACATTCACAGATAAAAGTAATGCTATCCATGTACACTAAGCAATGGCAATCAGTAAAATAGTGGAATCATTCCTAATCATATCCGAAAGATGGTGATATTATGTGTATCATCATTAAGCCAATGTACTATAAAAAACTTCACAAGGAACGATAACTTCTGATAAAATTCCCATTAGGAAATCTCTGACCACGTGGGAAAATTCATAAGATTTTAGGAAATAACCTTGAAATAGCAACCTTGAAAGCATGTTTTTTTTAAATAATACACAACTTTCATAAACTAGAAAGATGCTAATATCAGTTCATCAATTATCATTCTATTGATTCTTTCATTCAATAGCACGGTTCATTCTACTGACTTATTTTCTGAACAGGCACCGTTAACTTCAAATCAGCCGATATGTTTTACAATAAACTATATGTTCAAAAGTTTACCCTTCTTGCAGGAGATCCATCAACACCTGCACTGCATTCTGGAGCTGCTGCAGCAGCATTAATGTAAAGTTCACACATCCTGGAAACAACATGCATTAAAATTTTGCCAAATCTCTCTAGAGTATCACAAACAATGCAAATATTTTCAGTGTAAGTTATTGAATCATCCACTCATTCGAAAGATGGTATTTCAGCATCATTAAAAATTCCCCATTATTACTACAATTTAATGAAATAGTGAAAATGTTGATACAAATTCACACTCGTACCTTCAGAATTTGGCATCTAAATTTTTGCCACAGAGTTCTCCAACAGCTTCAGTCTCATCGGCTACGAACTGAACAATGCATATTCTCTATAAAAATATATCTGCAAAAAATGCTGTCTCTTGCTTCCAAGGCTGCAAGGTCTGCGGCCACGCAACGCATTCTGCAAACAAAAAAAGAAGCACTACAGAGTTTGAAGACCTACACATTCACAGATAAAAGTGATGCTATCCATGTACACTAAGCAATGGCAATCAGTAAAATAGTGGAATCATTCCTAATCATATCCGAAAGATGGTGATATTATGTGTATCATCATTAAGCCAATGTACTATAAAAAACTTCACAAGGAACGATAACTTCTGATAAAATTCCCATTAGGAAATCTCTGACCACGTGGGAAAATTCATAAGATTTTAGGGAATAACCTTGAAATAGCAACCTTGAAAGCATGTTTTTTTTAAATAATACACAACTTTCATAAACTAGAAAGATGCTAATATCAGTTCATCAATTATCATTCTATTGATTCTTTCATTCAATGGCACGGTTCATTCTACTGACTTATTTTCTGAACAGGCACCGTTAACTTCAAATCAGCCGATATGTTTTACAATAAACTATATGTTCAAAAGTTTACCCTTCTTGCAGGAGATCCATCAACACCTGCACTGCATTCTGGAGCTGCTGCAGCAGCATTAATGTAAAGTTCACACATCCTGGAAACAACATGCATTAAAATTTTGCCAAATCTCTCTAGAGTATCACAAACAATGCAAATATTTTCAGTGTAAGTTATTGAATCATCCACTCATTCGAAAGATGGTATTTCAGCATCATTAAAAATTCCCCATTATTACTACAATTTAATGAAATAGTGAAAATGTTGATACAAATTCACACTCGTACCTTCAGAATTTGGCATCTAAATTTTTGCCACAGAGTTCTCCAACAGCTTCAGTCTCATCGGCTACGAACTGAACAATGCATATTCTCTATAAAAATATATCTGCAAAAAATGCTGTCTCTTGCTTCCAAGGCTGCAAGGTCTGCGGCCACGCAACGCATTCTGCAAACAAAAAAAGAAGCACTACAGAGTTTGAAGACCTACACATTCACAGATAAAAGTGATGCTATCCATGTACACTAAGCAATGGCAATCAGTAAAATAGTGGAATCATTCCTAATCATATCCGAAAGATGGTGATATTATGTGTATCATCATTAAGCCAATGTACTATAAAAAACTTCACAAGGAACGATAACTTCTGATAAAATTCCCATTAGGAAATCTCTGACCACGTGGGAAAATTCATAAGATTTTAGGGAATAACCTTGAAATAGCAACCTTGAAAGCATGTTTTTTTTAAATAATACACAACTTTCATAAACTAGAAAGATGCTAATATCAGTTCATCAATTATCATTCTATTGATTCTTTCATTCAATGGCACGGTTCATTCTACTGACTTATTTTCTGAACAGGCACCGTTAACTTCAAATCAGCCGATATGTTTTACAATAAACTATATGTTCAAAAGTTTACCCTTCTTGCAGGAGATCCATCAACACCTGCACCTGCACTGCATTCTGGAGCTGCTGCAGCAGCATTAATGTAAAGTTCACACATCCTGGAAACAACATGCATTAAAATTTTGCCAAATCTCTCTAGAGTATCACAAACAATGCAAATATTTTCAGTGTAGGTTATTGAATCATCCACTCATTCGAAAGATGGTATTTCAGCATCATTAAAAATTCCCCATTATTACTCCATTTTTAAGGAAATAGTGAAAATGTTGATACAAATTCACACTCATACCTTCAGAATTTGGCATCTAAATTTTTGCCACAGAGTTCTCCAACAGCTTCAGTCTCATCGGCTACGAACTGCACAATGCATATTCTCTATAAAAATATATCTGCAAAAAATGCTGTCTCTTGCTTCCAAGGCTGCAAGGTCTGCGGCCACGCAACGCATTCTGCAAACAAAAAAAGAAGCACTACAGAGTTTGAAGACCTACACATTCACAGATAAAAGTAATGCTATCCATGTACACTAAGCAATGGCAATCAGTAAAATAGTGGAATCATTCCTAATCATATCCGAAAGATGGTGATATTATGTGTATCATCATTAAGCCAATGTACTATAAAAAACTTCACAAGGAACGAAAACTTCTGATAAAATTCCCATTAGGAAATCTCTGACCACGTGGGAGAATTCATAAGATTTTAGGAAATAACCTTGAAATAGCAACCTTGAAAGCATGTTTTTTTTAAATAATACACAACTTTCATAAACTAGAAAGATGCTAATATCAGTTCATCAATTATCATTCTATTGATTCTTTCATTCAATGGCACGGTTCATTCTACTGACTTATTTTCTGAACAGGCACCGTTAACTTCAAATCAGCCGATATGTTTTACAATAAACTATATGTTCAAAAGTTTACCCTTCTTGCAGGAGATCCATCAACACCTGCACCTGCACTGCATTCTGGAGCTGCTGCAGCAGCATTAATGTAAAGTTCACACATCCTGGAAACAACATGCATTAAAATTTTGCCAAATCTCTCTAGAGTATCACAAACAATGCAAATATTTTCAGTGTAAGTTATTGAATCATCCACTCATTCGAAAGATGGTATTTCAGCATCATTAAAAATTCCCCATTATTACTCCATTTTTAAGGAAATAGTGAAAATGTTGATACAAATTCACACTCGTACCTTCAGAATTTGGCATCTAAATTTTTGCCACAGAGTTCTCCAACAGCTTCAGTCTCATCAGCTACGAACTGAACAATGCATATTCTCTATAAAAATATATCTGCAAAAAATGCTGTCTCTTGCTTCCAAGGCTGCAAGGTCTGCGGCCACGCAACGCATTCTGCAAACAAAAAAAGAAGCACTACAGAGTTTGAAGACCTACACATTCACAGATAAAAGTAATGCTATCCATGTACACTAAGCAATGGCAATCAGTAAAATAGTGGAATCATTCCTAATCATATCCGAAAAGATGGTGATATTATGTGTATCATCATTAAGCCAATGTACTATAAAAAACTTCACAAGGAACGATAACTTCTGATAAAATTCCCATTAGGAAATCTCTGACCACGTGGGAAAATTCATAAGATTTTAGGAAATAACCTTGAAATAGCAACCTTGAAAGCATGTTTTTTTAAATAATACACAACTTTCATAAACTAGAAAGATGCTAATATCAGTTCATCAATTATCATTCTATTGATTCTTTCATTCAATGGCACGGTTCATTCTACTGACTTATTTTCTGAACAGGCACCGTTAACTTCAAATCAGCCGATATGTTTTACAATAAACTATATGTTCAAAAGTTTACCCTTCTTGCAGGAGATCCATCAACACCTGCACCTGCACTGCATTCTGGAGCTGCTGCAGCAGCATTAATGTAAAGTTCACACATCCTGGAAACAACATGCATTAAAATTTTGCCAAATCTCTCTAGAGTATCACAAACAATGCAAATATTTTCAGTGTAAGTTATTGAATCATCCACTCATTCGAAAGATGGTATTTCAGCATCATTAAAAATTCCCCATTATTACTCCATTTTTAAGAAAACAGTGAAAATGTTGATACAAATTCACACTTGTACCTTCAGAATTTGGCATCTAAATTTTTGCCACAGAGTTCTCCAACAGCTTCAGTCTCATCGGCTACGAACTGAACAATGCATATTCTCTATAAAAATATATCTGCAAAAAATGCTGTCTCTTGCTTCCAAGGCTGCAAGGTCTGCGGCCACGCAACGCATTCTGCAAACAAAAAAAGAAGCACTACAGAGTTTGAAGACCTACACATTCACAGATAAAAGTAATGCTATCCATGTACACTAAGCAATGGCAATCAGTAAAATAGTGGAATCATTCCTAATCATATCCGAAAGATGGTGATATTATGTGTATCATCATTAAGCCAATGTACTATAAAAAACTTCACAAGGAACGATAACTTCTGATAAAATTCCCATTAGGAAATCTCTGACCACGTGGGAAAATTCATAAGATTTTAGGAAATAACCTTGAAATAGCAACCTTGAAAGCATGTTTTTTTTAAATAATACACAACTTTCATAAACTAGAAAGATGCTAATATCAGTTCATCAATTATCATTCTATTGATTCTTTCATTCAATGGCACGGTTCATTCTACTGACTTATTTTCTGAACAGGCACCGTTAACTTCAAATCAGCCGATATGTTTTACAATAAACTATATGTTCAAAAGTTTACCCTTCTTGCAGGAGATCCATCAACACCTGCACCTGCACTGCATTCTGGAGCTGCTGCAGCAGCATTAATGTAAAGTTCACACATCCTGGAAACAACATGCATTAAAATTTTGCCAAATCTCTCTAGAGTATCACAAACAATGCAAATATTTTCAGTGTAAGTTATTGAATCATCCACTCATTCGAAAGATGGTATTTCAGCATCATTAAAAATTCCCCATTATTACTCCATTTTTAAGGAAATAGTGAAAATGTTGATACAAATTCACACTCGTACCTTCAGAATTTGGCATCTAAATTTTTGCCACAGAGTTCTCCAACAGCTTCAGTCTCATCGGCTACGAACTGAACAATGCATATTCTCTATAAAAATATATCTGCAAAAAATGCTGTCTCTTGCTTCCAAGGCTGCAAGGTCTGCGGCCACGCAACGCATTCTGCAAACAAAAAAAGAAGCACTACAGAGTTTGAAGACCTACACATTCACAGATAAAAGTAATGCTATCCATGTACACTAAGCAATGGCAATCAGTAAAATAGTGGAATCATTCCTAATCATATCCGAAAGATGGTGATATTATGTGTATCATCATTAAGCCAATGTACTATAAAAAACTTCACAAGGAACGAAAACTTCTGATAAAATTCCCATTAGGAAATCTCTGACCACGTGGGAGAATTCATAAGATTTTAGGAAATAACCTTGAAATAGCAACCTTGAAAGCATGTTTTTTTTAAATAATACACAACTTTCATAAACTAGAAAGATGCTAATATCAGTTCATCAATTATCATTCTATTGATTCTTTCATTCAATGGCACGGTTCATTCTACTGACTTATTTTCTGAACAGGCACCGTTAACTTCAAATCAGCCGATATGTTTTACAATAAACTATATGTTCAAAAGTTTACCCTTCTTGCAGGAGATCCATCAACACCTGCACCTGCACTGCATTCTGGAGCTGCTGCAGGCAGCATTAATGTAAAGTTCACACATCCTGGAAACAACATGCATTAAAATTTTGCCAAATCTCTCTAGAGTATCACAAGCAATGCAAATATTTTCAGTGTAAGTTATTGAATCATCCACTCATTCGAAAGATGGTATTTCAGCATCATTAAAAATTCCCCATTATTACTCCATTTTTAAGGAAATAGTGAAAATGTTGATACAAATTCACACTCGTACCTTCAGAATTTGGCATCTAAATTTTTGCCACAGAGTTCTCCAACAGCTTCAGTCTCATCAGCTACGAACTGAACAATGCATATTCTCTATAAAAATATATCTGCAAAAATGCTGTCTCTTGCTTCCAAGGCTGCAAGGTCTGCGGCCACGCAACGCATTCTGCAAACAAAAAAAGAAGCACTACAGAGTTTGAAGACCTACACATTCACAGATAAAAGTAATGCTATCCATGTACACTAAGCAATGGCAATCAGTAAAATAGTGGAATCATTCCTAATCATATCCGAAAGATGGTGATATTATGTGTATCATCATTAAGCCAATGTACTATAAAAAACTTCACAAGGAACGATAACTTCTGATAAAATTCCCATTAGGAAATCTCTGACCACGTGGGAAAATTCATAAGATTTTAGGAAATAACCTTGAAATAGTAACCTTGAAAGCATGTTTTTTTTAAATAATACACAACTTTCATAAACTAGAAAGATGCTAATATCAGTTCATCAATTATCATTCTATTGATTCTTTCATTCAATAGCACGGTTCATTCTACTGACTTATTTACTGAACAGGCACCGTTAACTTCAAATCAGCCGATATGTTTTACAATAAACTATATGTTCAAAAGTTTACCCTTCTTGCAGGAGATCCATCAACACCTGCACCTGCACTGCATTCTGGAGCTGCTGCAGCAGCATTAATGTAAAGTTCACACATCCTGGAAACAACATGCATTAAAATTTTGCCAAATCTCTCTAGAGTATCACAAACAATGTAAATATTTTCAGTGTAAGTTATTGAATCATCCACTCATTCGAAAGATGGTATTTCAGCATCATTAAAAATTCCCCATTATTACTCCATTTTTAAGGAAACAGTGAAAATGTTGATACAAATTCACACTCGTACCTACAGAATTTGGCATCTAAATTTTTGCCACAGAGTTCTCCAACAGCTTCAGTCTCATCGGCTACGAACTGAACAATGCATATTCTCTATAAAAATATATCTGCAAAAAATGCTGTCTCTTGCTTCCAAGGCTGCAAGGTCTGCGGCCACGCAACGCATTCTGCAAACAAAAAAAGAAGCACTACAGAGTTTGAAGACCTACACATTCACAGATAAAAGTAATGCTATCCATGTACACTAAGCAATGGCAATCAGTAAAATAGTGGAATCATTCCTAATCATATCCGAAAGATGGTGATATTATGTGTATCATCATTAAGCCAATGTACTATAAAAAACTTCACAAGGAACGATAACTTCTGATAAAATTCCCATTAGGAAATCTCTGACCACGTGGGAAAATCCATAAGATTTTAGGAAATAACCTTAAAATAGAAACCTTGAAAGCATGTTTTTTTAAATAATACACAACTTTCATAAACTAGAAAGATGCTAATATCAGTTAAACACATAATCTCACTATTATGTCGTAAAACGAACAACCAACTGCACCTGCCCGCTCCTACAAATTCGACCACGTGGCCGAACTCCACTCTCGCCCTGTGCTTCCCATGCCATATACATACCAACGCATACCAAACGCTAATGGCCGACGAAAGCACAGGGAGGATGGGACCAGAGAGTCACAAGCCCAGAGAAGATGCAGCATATGTATTCAGCAAGGCTGATCAGCGCCCTCTGGAATGGTGGTTTCGTCTGGTCATGGATGTGTTCATCCATGGTCTGGTTTTTAAAAGTCCCATCCAGAGAGTATGATCCCATCGTAGATTAACATTCATTTTATCTATAGACCTATGCGGAAAGACCAGAGGCTCCCATTATAAAACTAGTGGTGTTTCCAACGCACATACTTTCTCGTTCTGCTTCAATATGGTCCTTAATGCTATACCACTACTTCATAAACCAGCAGAAGTGTATTCTACCAGCAAACGTTTTTCGTACCGAGACCCGAAATCCGATACTCAAAGTTAACGTGACATGCACTTATACCACTACGCCACACTATCGGTGCATGGGTCGAACACAGCCATTAAAGAATAGAACCGACCTATAAATGGTAAGTGCATGATAAACGAGCAATTGATACGATGGTACGCTTTACAAATCAAAGAAGAGACGTAAAAAATTGTTAAAAGCTAAAAATTTGAACAAATATATACAGACTCTTCCAGTACAGTTATCGTAATTAACAATATTTGTTATTCAAATAGTTTCACATCAGGCGCGGATCCAAGGGGGGGGGGGGTCATGGGGGTCATGACCCCTTGCCCCAAATGATGAACCGTCAAAATTTTGTGAGAAACTTCAACATATCTAAAAAAAATTCTGTGAAACTGATAACCTTTCCAGTGTCCCTTCAGAATTGGGGTTGGCCGAGACATTTTCAGATATTTTCAAACAATTCTAGAAATTCCTAAAAATTTAGCAGTGCTAAAACTAATGAATTTATACAGAAATTGGAATTTAATTTGTATAAAAACATACTTCATCAAGATCATACAAGATCACTTTCAAAATATTTTTAATAGAAACGCTAGTGGTGCTACAGAATGGCACAGACTTTCCCGTATTAGTTTTCTATTTTCTTGGGTCTTCGCTAGCTATTCGGAATTGCCAAATACTCTTTCTTGCCAGCTACCATCTATCAACGCCAAAGGTACATTTTTTGTCATTTTCTTAATTTTTCGGTTTCCTATTGGTGGAACAGAAACATTAATTTTAGAATATTAAAGAACACAAAAACCAAGCTGCAAATGGAAATTTTCTTAAAAAAAAAATATGTGCCGTTTAAGAGTAATTGGGGTTTTAGCACTACTAAAAATGCGAAATTTGAAGCTCATTTTCACAGACAATTCTTGAATTTTCAAAATACTTTATTTGAAGTTTTATGAAGCACTTATACTCACAAATATAATAATCTTTACAAATTGCGGATAATATGCATATTAAAGATGTGAGAGATCTTTCAAAAAATTTACATTTATATACTTTTGGAAAAAAAAAACTCAAAATAAACTTACGTCATATTAAAGAGTGTAATTATCTGTTACAAAAGTTTCAAGAAATAATTAGCAGCCAAATATGAGAAAATGGCGTTTGAACATTTCAGAAAATGCTCAATAATTTATAATGAACTATTTAGGTTACAATATTCCATAATCAGTGTTAGAAGACTTTATGACAAATCAAGAAAACCTCTTCAAACGTGTGCTTTAGACCTACAAAACTCCAAAGAAGGTAAAGACATTCTTCATCTGAAAATCTTATTTCATTGCTTAGTGAATATTCAACCAAGAACTCAACGTTCTTCACCCATACAATGTAAAAACTGTCAACGATTTGATCACTCACAGGTAAACTGTCGTTTAACTCCCAGATGTGTCAAATGTAATCAGAATCACCACTATTCTCTCTGCAACAAACCTCAAAATGCACTTCCGATTTGTGTTAACTGTAGAATCACACTGCTAATTATAGAGGATGCCCTTTTTTAAACAAGCACTTAACAACAAAACTTCTAAATTCAATAATACTTCACAAGAGACAATACATAATTTGGGAAATACAAATACACAGCCTAAAACCATCACATATCACAACACAGACTTTCCCCCACTTCAGAAACCACCTAATGCCTGGTCAAATAATATTCCAACACAGCTCGCAATTCTCAAAATATTAATAACATTAACACTTCTTCATTAAATATCTCAATTAATTACCACAATACTTACGCAAGTTATATCTTCACTAATACCACAAATTCAACAAATCATAGAATCACTTCTGAACAAACAAAATGTCTAAGAAAACTAATTGCATAACACTGCTTAATTGGAATGCCAATGGAATTAAAAGGCAACATCAATTATTTGAACATTTTCTTTATTCCCACAACATACAAATAGCATGTATCACCGAAACGCATCTCATCCCCAATGAAAAATTTTATTTACATGGATATAAAATATACAGATATGACAGAATTGACAATATAGCATCGGGCGGCGTAGCTATTATTATTTCTTCCAAACTCAAACATTTTCTTATAAATACACCTATCACTCCCTTCCTCGAATTCATTACAATAATAATCAATATCAATCAAATCCATTACCACCTTACAGTTGCGTATAAGCCTCCGAAGTATAATTTTCCGCTTACATATTTTGAAAGCATATTAACAATACAACAGATAATATCATACTGTTCGGAGATCTAAACTGTAAAAATCAAATCTGGGGATGTCTTAATAATAATCCAAATGATATAAAATTACAAAAATTTATTGCTTATCATAATCTTCAAATCCATGCCCCTAATGAACCCACATATTATTCATAAAATGAAAATATCATCCCAGATATTTTAGATATACTTATCACACAAAACATAAACCTTCCAATTACTCAAACCGTACAACCTGAGCTTGATTCGGATCATTATCCAGTTATTATAAACATTTATTTCAACTCTCATATCACCTATTCTAACTCTTCTCCTAGATTCCAAAAAGTAAATTGGAATAATTTACATTAAATATTGAAAACAGCATTCAATTCCCCACAAATATATTGTCAACTCATGACATAGACTCGTACACACTTATTTCACGAATGCAATAAATCATAATTTACACATAAGTTCTAAATATATACCAAAAACTAATTTCGTAAATTATAAACCTCTACCTTTACCTATTATTAACATTATTAAAACTAAGCACTCCCTAAGACGATTCTGGCAACAAACCAGGCGTCGAAATATTAAAACTAAACTAAACAAAATATCTAGGATTATAAAATCTAAACTGGAACAACATAAATTTAATGAATACAAAAACTTTATTAAACCAATTCATCCCCAATCAAAAAAGCTCTGGTCAACGCTCAAAAGAATCTGTAAAGAAAAAACATATATTCCAATCCTTAAACAACATTCCACTACAGCAATAAATGACTATGACAAAAACTCAATTACTAGGTCTTCATTTCCAAAAAACGTTTACCTCCTAATTCAAATACTGATATTCACTTTTACAATCTTGTTAGCAATTTTCTCTCTCTTCCAAATTTTAATGTTCCCCAAAATATTGATTATATTTCCCCTTCTGAAATTTATTCAATTATTAAAAACATTAAAAACTCGCAAATCTCCAGGATTGGATACTATCAATAATCAAACACTCAAGTCACTTGGTAAAAGATCAATTGCTGCGTTTACTTCTATTCTAAATTCCGCATTGAGATTTAATTACTTTCCAACTACCTGGAAAACAGCAATCGTACTTCCCTTTTGTAAACCACAAAAAGGTCCTAGAAACCCGTCGAACTATCGACCTTATTAGTTTACTTTCCTCTCCCTCCAAGATATTTGAAACCGTACACATCACAGATTATTACACTTCACTACAATTAACAAAATGATTCCTCCCACTCAATTTGGCTTCACTCATTAGCATGCAACTACTCATCAACTTTTAAGACTAACAGAACATATTCAAAACTCGTTTCACCTAAAACAGCATTATATTGTATTATTATTGGACATAGAAAAAGCATTCGACAAAATTTGGCATCATGGTCTTATTTATAAATTATTCCAAATTGGAATTCCTACTTATTTGTTCAAAATAATTCAAATTTTTCTTTCTAATCGCACTTTTCGTGTCAAAATTAATTCCTCTTTTTCTCAACTATTTTCAATTGGCGCGGGCGTGCCCAGGGGTCCTGTCTATCTCCTCTACTTTTTAACATCTATCTCTCTGATATTCCCAACTTTATGTACTCAGAATTATCCCTTTTTGCTGATGATACTGCATTTTCATTAGTCATAAAAAATTTAACAACTGACAAAAATAGACTACAATCCGACCTCCTGCTTTATACAAATTGGACTTCTAAATGGCAGATTAAAATTAACATGAATAAATGTCAAGCTAAAATCTTCACACTCTGTAAACCAATCAACCCCTGCAGAAATATTAATTCTTAATCAAGCTATACCCTGGATATCACCCAATACACCTATTAAATATCTTGGACTCCTCTTAGACACTAAACTTAAATGGAATGCCCATATTAAAAAACATTATACATAAAACTAACACTAAAATTTATAAATTACACTCCCTCATTAATTATAAATCACCTATAAACATTCACACAGCAAAATTAATATATACCACAATTATTCGTCCTACCCTTACTTATGCTTGCCCCATCTGGTCCAATGCTGCCAAAACCCATAATAATAAATTACAAATTCTCCAAAAATAAATTCATCAGGAAAATATTTCACGCACCCTGGTATATTCCCAACTCTCAACTTCATAATGAACTGAAAATTGACACTATCCACTCCCTAATTCGTTCACAAAGCCTTAAATTTTTCAACTCCTTAGATGACTTACAACAGACCCGCACTTTCAATTTAGGTCAAACATATCATTTGCCTCGACGTATACTATCAAAATTTCCTAAAGCTATATTTCATCCACCATAATTGCTACATTTACAAAATATTATCCTTCTATTCGAAATCTTTTTTTACAAACTTCTTTTTATTCATAGCATAACCTTTTTCAAAAATTTAATTGTTAATAATTCCTACTACAGGTTCCAGTGAGTGTCAAATCGCCAGTTATTTGTTTGTAATGTCCAAACCCCAGAAAGAAATATGTCGAACAGATAGAAAAAAAAGAAAATGCCGAAATTTGAGCTACTTTTCACAGAAAAAGGTTGTGTTTTCGAGAAACTTTACTTGGCATTATTTAAAGCATATATACTCGTAAATATAATAATGTGAAAAAATCACCGATAATATAAACATTAACGATGTGAGACACAAGTAAAAAATATTTACATTTTTGTAATTTTTGAAAATACCAACCGGTAGACCAATATGGCTTTTATGTCATCTGGTAGAGTAAATTTACCACTATCCCTACCAAAAGTTTAAAGACAAAAATTTGGAGCCGTTTTTGAGAAAATCTGGTTTTTGTAATTTTTACTTTCTCGCCTTACGAATACTTCGTAAGAAGAGAAAGTTATGTAATCGTGCGGCGGAAAACGGGGAATTTTCTCCAGAAAATCTCTTATAGCAGGGGTCTGATGACAAAAAAGTGGATAAAACCTGTTGCTAAATTTAGAAAAAAAATCCTCTATCTCGTGGTGTAGTCAAAATCCATGATTTGTTGCATCTTCATACTTCAAAATCGATTGACGGCATTCCGTCCGTCTGTCCGTCTGTGGTCAACGCTAGCGCCTAAACCGTTCGGTCGATTTTCTTCAAAATCGATATTCCCCGATGGTTTTTACTCGTCTCAAGGCTTCTTGAATTTGAAACCGATATCTAAGTATTTGAGGATACTTTACATGAAGCCCATTTTGAGATTTTGTAAATTAAAAAAAAGATGGCTCCAAATTTTTTGATTATATTTTGTTGTTGAATAGTGCAAAGAACGTTGAAGGGAATGACGTAGACATCATTTTCGTTTATAGGCTCTATTTTTCGAAAATTGCAAAAAACCGTTTAAAAAACTGGAAAATTGAAGATAGAGATTTTCGCTTCAGACAAAGTCGGCTGTACAAAATTCGCCCTTCAAATAAGGTCATGTACCATTTTTTGGAAAAACAAATATTTTTGCGTAAATTGCGATTCAAATTGACAAAAAAAATTTTCTCATAAACCGCTCCAAATTTTTTCTTTGAATTTTCTGCACGTGTGTAAAAAGGGAAGGTAAATATATAAATAAACTAGTGGTGCTATAGAATGGCACATACTTTCTCGCAGTAGTTATTTTCCAAATGCCGATCATCCGATAAATTATGTGGAGTAAATCGTTCAATGCTGCCTTTCTTGGTCATGTTATTTGAAAGACATGTTTTTCGCATGTTGACAATTACCGGCTTCTTAATAAGAGAACTGATACAAGATCGGTATGGCTGCAATATTAGCAGGCGTTCTGCAAGTCGGTCTCGTAGCGCGGTTGGTTAATGCACCTGCGGGTTGAGACCTTCAGTAAGGAAGGTACCGAGTTCGATCCCCCGTGGGGAATTTTAATTTGATGAATGTCATGTTGCAGGAAAAAAACACTGAAGAGTGTAGATACTTTATTGAAAATCATTTGAAGAACTTCTACTCACGAATAGATTCAATACAGATAAATAGACAGGACTTGTCTGTGTTTTCCCTAACTGCGTCTTTTAAACATTTTTTCAACTCTGTTATTCGATTTCTGAAGCGTATGACATGTCAAATCAACCGTTGTCTAGTATATATCTGTATGAACCAATTTATGTAAAATTATGAGCGAGGCGAATCGTAAGGTAAGAAAGTAAAAAAGGTATTGGGGTATGGTGGTTTAAGTTTTCTCGCATTAGGAAACGAAAATATCCAGAGTATGTAAAAAAAATCTCCTCCACGCGCTCAGGGAAGTTATCTGGGAACATCAATCATAACAGAAAAACAAAATCAAATAGAAGATTAGAAAACTGAGATCTCCGATCTCCGACATTCTATAGACCAGTACTTTTTTAAAACTCTTGCAACAGATTTTATCCACATTTTCGTTACCAGAACCATGCTGTAAGAGTTTTTTCCGGCGAAAATTCCCCGATTTCCGGCGCACGATTACATAACGTTCTCTTCTTACGAAGTATCCGTAAGACGAAATTAAAAAAAAAATTTTTTTTAATATTTCATCATAATTTTAGTTAAATTGGTTCAAACAGATATGTACTAGACAACGGTTTGATTTGACATGTCTTACGCTTCAGAAATCGAATAACAGAGTTGAAAAAATTGTTTAAAAGACGCAGTTAGGGAAAACACAGACAAGTCCTGTCTATTTATCTGCATTGATTCTATTCGCGAGTAGAAGTACTTCAAATAAATTTCAATAAAGTATCTACACTCTTTAAGGCTTGTTCCTGCAACATCACATTCATCAAATTAAAATCCCCATCTGGAGATCGAACGCGGCATCTTCCTTATTGCAGATCTCAACCTCAAGGCGTTTTAACCAGCCGCGCCACGTGACTGACATGGGGACTATCTACATATATTTTAGTCAAAACGCAATTGTATCAGTTCTATTATTAGGAAGCCGGTAATTGTCAACTTGCGAAAAAAATGTCTTTCAAACATGACCAAGAAAGGCAGCGGTGAACGGCTTACTCCAAATAATTTATCCGATGATCGGCATTTGAAAAATAACTACTGCGGGAAAGTATGTGCCATTCTATAGCACCACTAGATTATTTATATATTTAACATCCCTTATTACACACGTGCAGAAAATTTAAAGAAAAAATTGGAGCGGTTTTTGAGATTTTTTTTGTAAATTTGAATCGCAATTTACGCAAAAACTACACGTTTTTCAAAAAAATGGTACATGACCTTATTTGAAGTGCTAATTTTGTACAACCGACTCTGTCTAAAGCAAAAAATCTCTATCTTCAATTTTGCAGTTTTGAAATAGTTTTTTGCAATTCTCGAAAAATTGGGCATATCAACGAAAATGATACCTACGTCATTCCCTTAAACATTCTTGGCACTATTCAACAACAAAATATAATCAAAAAAATTGGAGCCATTTTCTTTTAACTTTGAAAATCTCAAAATGGGCTTCATGTAAAGTACCCTCAAATACTAAATATCGGTTTCAAATTCCAGAGGCCTTGAGATGAGTAAAAATCGGGGAATATCAATTTTGAAGAAAATCGGCCGAACGGTTTAGGCGCTAGCGTTGACCACAGACGGACAGACGGACGTTTTGCCATCAATCGATTTTTCAATATCAAGAAGCAACAAATCATGGATTTGTCTACACCACGAGATAGAGGATTTTTTTTCTAAATTTAGCAACAGGTTTTATCCACTTTTTCGTTACCAGACCCCTGCTATAAGAGTTTTCTGGCGAAAATTCCCCGTTTTCCGGCGCACGATTACATAATTTTCTCTTCTTACGAAGTATTTGTAAGGCGAGAAAGTAAAAAACCAGATTCCATGTTGACTTAAATGTAAAATGGCAGATTTAGTTATTCTGTGAAGAAAATTGTCTTCCAGCAAAATTGCGTTTAAAAATGTTAACGCTGATTTACACATTGCCAGTAACCGTGCAACTGAGGTTGCCAACAACTGGCAAGTGGCAAAGTGTAACCAGAATCTATACTTGGGTTTTTCTTTCATGGCGCACGGGGGTGTGCCACTAAAATTGAATATCTCACGGAATTTCCCGTCGTTTTCTGTTGTGCCGCTAGATTTTACATGTACGCAACGTTAGACTAACGATGCATCTTTACTCTATGTCGCGACTGTATCGAGCATTGCTGGCGATTATGCGATTCCTGGCGGCACAACGGAGAACGAAGTGAAAAACCGTGAATTATTCATTTTATTGACACACCCCCGTGCACCAAGAGAGAAAAATCGAAGTATACTATTAAGGCTGATTTACACGCTGCCAATACTGATGTGCCAGTTGGTGGTTTGCCAGGACCTAGACAGCGCTGGCGCTCTATGCGACTGGCAATAGTTGTTTACACAATACTAGCATTGGCATGCAAGATGCGGCATTTTTTTCGCCGCTCTATGCTCTTTGCGACGTGTTACTGATAGTATTCGACAGCAGGGTGCAAAGCAAATGTTTCGTAAACATTTTATCCTTTTCACTTCATCTGCCTTGGAGAAGTTATCTATTCCCCACTTTATTTGTAACTGCCAGAAATGCGGCATTTCTGGCCTTACGCTTTTTGTAAAAAATATCCCACAAGGGTCATTCCATATTAAATCAACACAGTTTTTTACCTCACCATTTTAGATTCAGATGAAATTTGACACATAGATAGTATGAATGAAGAACAAGAAATCCACACATTTTGAGTAAGATATCTCCACCCGTTTGTGAAATACAGACATGTAAACTTTTACAAAATTAGGTTCCCGAAAATTTTTAAATTGATGTAGAACCTCTCCAACTTAAGATAGAGAGCTGGAACAGGTGTCATTTTACAGCTTTCTTTATGGCCTTTTATATGATATACAACTCAATGGGAGTTGCGTTCCAAACGTTTTTCAAATTTTAATTTAAAATTTTGATTTGGTTTTTTTCAAAATGCTCAACTTCAAAAAAAAATTGAAAAAAATCTAAAATAAACCTTATATGTTTCCAAACAGATGGTGCAAGTTTGAAAATGGGACTGCAATGGGTTCATATGGTAATCTTCACTTAAAATGCACAATATTTACTTACTCTAGATATTACTGATTTAAAATACATTTTATTTCACATTATAAGACCTAATATATTCAAATTATTAATTTAGTGTTTTTTGTTGGCGAGTGTGTTTTATTATTATTATTATTATTATTAATATTATTATTAGACCACGTAGCTTCCTGCATATTTTTACTGACTGTGCATATCGAAAGGAAATGCATATAACTTTACTTATCACCAAACATAAAACAAATCTTGGTCACCTTTCAGTTGATGAACCAGATACGTGGGAACCTAAACATTTAAGCGAAATGAATCGTTGAGGAAAGAACACCAACTTTGAGCAGCGTTAGCTGGTTATTTACCATCATGCAAACGGTTAATGATGCCCAAAATTTTGCAAAATGCCATTAATGAAGATATCACAGTGAGTGACAAAATCTCATGGTACATCAATGAATAGGCGATTGAACTGCAACCCGGAGGAGAACGCCCGAAGACATTTTCTGATCGAGAAGGGAATCTCGTAGTGAAAATAATAAAGAAGGACCCTCGTATTAATGCACCAGAAATTACTCCACAGTTATGAATTGGCATTGGCATAAAAGTAAATCCCAAAACCGTGCGAAGGGTACTAAGGAGGTTCAATTTGCATAGCCGCGTTTTCAGAAGAAAGCCACTTGTACGTTAAAGAGAAATACCCGAAAAGATCTGACTTCGATCCACTTCTCCACAAAAACCTGGAGTATATGCACTTAAATATACGGCATACATTTACATACACCATATACACATAAATATACACCATATACGCAGTTGAACTAAAAAATAGCTCACATGCAAAATAAAAATAGGGTAGATTTGTTTTATTTTTGATAATAGGAAAAGTTATATACATTTCCTTTCGATATGCACAGTCAGTAAAAATATGCAATTGCATGAAGTTCCGCGGTCTAATAATAATAATAATAATAATAATAATAATAATAATAATAATAACAACAAACAACAATAAAACACAACACACTCACTAACAAAAAACACTAAATTAATAATTTGTATATATTAGGTCTTATAATTTGAAATAAAATGTATTTTAAATCAGTAATATCTAGAGTAAGTAAATATTGTGCATTTTAAGTGAAGATTACCATATGAACCCATTGCAGTCCCACTTTTAAACTTGCACCATCTGTTTGGAAACATATAAGGTTTATTTTAGAACTTTTTCAATTTTTTTGAAGAAGAGCATTTAAAAAAAACTCAAAATCAAAATTTTAAATTCAAATTTGAAAAACGTTTCGAACGCAACCCCCATTGCGTTGTATATCATATAAAAGGCCATAAAGAAAGCTGTAAAATGACACCTGTTCCAGCTCTCTATCTTAAGTTGGAGAGGTTCTACATCAATTTAAAGATTTTCGGGAACCTAATTTTGTAAAATTTTATATGTCTGTATTTCACAAACGGGTGGAGATATCTTACTCAAAATTTGTGGTTTTCTTATTCTTCATTCATGCTACTTATGTGTCAAATTTCATCTGAATCTAAAATGGTGAGGTAAAAAACTGTGTTGATTTAATATGGAATGGACCCACAAATGTTCCGATACTGTATACAACCAATCCAACTTGTCAGTTTGTTCTTCCGTTATTCAAGAAGACTTCTGCTTCCCAATCACTTTTATAAATAATAATAATAATAATAATAAGAAGAAGAAGAAGAAGAAGAAGAAGAAGAAGAAGAAGAAGAAGAAACTTACATTGATCACCGCGCAAGTATAAAGCAGTGTACACACGTATTGGGAGCTGGGGGATCGCCGTGGCGGACACCGTGGTGGTGGGGAGTGCGTGAGCATGTCAGTAAACCAAATATTCTTGTTCAGCTGGCAACGCCAGTGACTGGTGTGTAAGTATTGCCAGTTACTAGCAAGAAGGTGGTTACACGTTGCCAGTCTCCACTTGCCAGTTGCTGGAAACCTCAACTGGCATGTTTACTGGCAACGTGTAAATAAGCTTTTAGACTGTAGTGTAACTGCCTTCTTGGCAAGTGACTGGCAATATAGTGCAATTTTTGTAACTTTTCCCCATCCCTACGGCCGCGGTGGAATATTACACTGCTTATCGCGTCTTTTTTCGGTCATACCGCAAGACGTCGCATGATTGCAAGCACTGCTTGACACGGCTGCGATCATGGAGCTACGGTCGCGATCATGTGGATTAGCGGAACGACTGAGAAAGACGCGAAATACCATGACATATGGATTCGGATCGTGAACACCGCCGAGTGTACATCGAGTGGTTATTTGTGGCGTTGCGTGGTGCCGGTGCAGGTGCACGTTATTTTTATTTATTTATTAATTTATTTTGTGACTGTTTTCTAGCAGTTTCCGTGTTATAAGAACTTCAATCCTATTTTTCGCCCCCGAGTTTTCGGGTGGCATTAGAGGCAGATGAACGTTGTTAATGGGATAGATTGGAAATAGTCTCTCAGTCTCTTCCAACTTAGATTTGGGTGAAGGCGAGTCGCCGTCCAATGACAATGTGGCATTATTCAAAGGATGTAAGTACTAGCATGACAGAGGTGCAAAACCCGATGGATATCGACGAGAAATCGTCCTTCCGGCGAGAAAGCGATCGGCGGAAAGCAGTGATTCCAGAGCAAAAAACAATCAGAAGATGAATTTAGTTTTAGATCAACGTTCCAAGGAAAAAGAAACAAAAGAAGCGAATTTCAATGATGCACGAAGCAATATAATTGAATATGGAATCCAAAACATGGGACCTTTTATAGTTCAAGTGAAATTGAAAGATTTTCTCGAATAAGACAAGCGCATAGAACCTATGATTATTGGAAATACTCTGATGAAGAAATTCAGCTCAATACAATATATCACCAGGAAAGGCAAAAATTTGGTCGAAGTAAACTTCGCTCACAGAGAAGAGGCCAATACGTTAATTAAAGAAGCTACTTTAGATGGAAAGTATTCTTGTAGTATCCTTTACTATTAGACTATTAGGAAAGGTACTATTAGTGATGTGCCTTTAGATCTAGACCCAATATACATTGCCAACGATATAAATAACGATAACGTTAACAAAATTGAAGTAGTGAATGCGTGGAGAACAGAAAAACGTCAAACAGTAGAAGGTGAAAAAAGTGAAATTCCCTACCAGGACGGTGGTTCTGATCTTCGAGGGGAAAAACCCTTCCAATAAGGTCAGGGCCATGGGCGTACCAAAGAAAGTCAAGGTATTCGTACCCCTACCAAAATTTGTTACAAATGTAGCCGTCATGGACATTTAAGTTTACATGTAAAGGGAAGCAAAAATGCTCAATTTCCGGTGAGTTAGAACATAAAAAATGGTTGCAAAGGGTAAAATCCCAAGATGTGCAAAGTCTTGAAATCATAGATCTATTGATAGATCTTGCCCTTTATACATTTTCAACACCAAAGTAAACCGTGTTATGGCACTAGAGAATATCTCCTTCAAAGAGGCTAGCCAAAAATTGAAAGAAGTTAGGTCGAAATTTCCAAGAGCTTACGCACGAGGAAATTTCGAAACTGAGATCCCAGAAGCGACCCCGGAGAATTTCCAAAACTTTCGGCAGGTACGCAAAACATCCAAGTAGCTTTGCGCGAAGTGCTAGAGAAGGATAAAAGTGCCTGAAGTGACTTTCTCGGAGGTAAGGTCACGGCCAAATGTTCGCCGTATTTACAAACAAAACGGTCCTCGCCAAATCAAAGCAAGTAGGCAATTCAAGTGTTTTTAGTTCACAGAGGTCTTCAGTAAAGAAGCAAACAAGTGTGTGAACTAAGGTTTCTAAATATTTGTGCTTCCATTACAAAAACTGACACCCAGTATTAATCAAAGTGACGAGGTGAATTCTTTAATCTCCCAGTATTAATCAAAGTGCTCGGTGAGGACTGGCCTAACTAGTGAAAATATAATTCCAGAGTCAACATCGAATCTCTACTCTTTGAGTTCAACGGGCAACAACAACATCGATTTGTTCAAGCAGTAAAAACAAAAGTCATCGGAATGCAATCTACATTGATAATGAGGGAGTGAGGACTCCTATGTTTCAGAATCCCCAAATTCTTTCTCTGAATGAACATTCTGCTGAAGTTGATATTGAATTGGTTAAGATTAATTCTTCTGAAGATTCTATCTTAAATCTCTAAACTTAGAATTTTTCATTTTCTATTTAACAATTATTATTTTTCCTATTTATGTTTAGATCTCTTAAAATAATACAATGGAATTGCAGAAGTATCATTCTCAAAATCCCAGAATTTACAAAAAAAATAGTCTAGGAGCAGATATCATTATTTTATACGAAACGTGTTCATCCAGTGACAAACTGTCGATTTTAAAGGCTTTACTTATGCTAGATTTGATAGATTAAATAAACAAGGGGATGGTTTGGGCCATCCTTGTCAGGAAAGGATTAGTCTCCAGTTCGGTTGACGTGAAATTCAATTCCAAATCCTTAGAAGTTGGTGCAGTAGAAGTTTGTCTTGGTGATGTATTTCTATTGGTGGTTGCTTGCTACAGATCACCAACATCTGATTTTAATAACTGTGTGGGTTTCCTTTATTAAGTTTCCAAACATGAGAAACTTTGTCATAGGGGACGATTTTAATTCCCATCATGTTCCCTGGGGTAGCATGTTTGCGTCCTGCCCAAATGGTGAAATTATCTTTGAAAATTATGATCCTGAGGCTATGTTCCTACTCAATGACGGCTCTCCTACGTCTAGTTCATATGGAACATCATATATGATTGACTTGACATTCGTTTCTCCCAAACTAGCTTTCTATTCCTCATGGACTGTAAATGATGACAATTGGGGAAGTGACCATTTCCCTATTATCATTAACATAGGCCTAGATAGTGAGAAATCATCCACTAAGACTTTAAATATAACTTAAAGAGGACTGATTGGGAGGTATTTAATAGAGTTTGATATGTTTCATGTTTTAATGGCATGAAATTTCTGAATTCTAATGTAACTTACAGATATGAAATACTAACTAAAATTATTCATGAAGCTATTATAGCCTCCACACCAAATGCAGAGTACAATCACTTCTTTACATCACTTCGCCCAAACCGCAATCCATGTCCATGGTGGAATAAAAACTGTGAGCAAGCATTCAAAGATAAAAAAAACAAGCTCTTGCTGTCCTTCGAAAATGTTTCAACAAACAAAACTTCATAGAATTTTAAAAAAAGGCCGCTAATGCTAGGTTCATTCTTCAATAAGAGAAATCTAAGAACTTCAAAATATTCTGCAGTTCACTTAATAGAGATTGTGACATATCATACGTCTGGGACAGAATAAAATGTTTCAAAAATAAATTTTCCAGATCGTCTTACATTTCAGATTTTAATTCAGAGAAAACATTTCAAGACATGAAAGTTGGGATCAATAAAATCTGTTCAGACTTACCTAAGGATAACTGTCCTTGCCTTTCGATGTGTGAAACTAAGAATTCCTGGATAGTCCATTTTCGTATCTTAAATTAACTAATGCTTTAGCCAATGTAAACACTAAATCATCACCAGGAATGGACAAAATACATTTTGATGTTTTAAAACGATTACCAGAAAAATTTTGAGGGTTCTTTGGACATCTATAATGATGTTATTTTCGAAAATGAATTTCCAGCAGATTGGAGAAAATACAAATTACTTTTTATTCCAAAAGGAAATTACGAAAGTGTACGCCCTATATCCATGTCATCATGTCTGCTTAAACTTTTAGAGAGAATGGTTAATGATAGATTAGGATGGTGGCTTGAGCATAATCAACTAATTAGCAAGAGTCAATTTGGTTTTCGAAGATTAATTCGTGTATTGATAACTTGTCTATCCTAGTTTCTGAGATTGATCACGAATTTTTATAAATAACTCGATCTACCTACATTGTTTTTAAATATCAAAGGAGCTTTTGATTGTTTGTTTCAGTATTAATTCAGTAATGTTTCAGTATTAATTCAGGGCCTGATTGAAATAAGTATTTCAAAAAACTTCATTCTTTTTATTTTCAATATATCTGAATTACGCCTAGAATTTATAAATTATCCATTTACTCCAAAGAATAATATAGCTCACCAGGGTCTTCCTCAAGGCAGCATTCTGAGTCCTCTTCTTTTTTATATTTACACCAACAACTGGAAATTTATACCAAGTGATGTGTTTTTGTTAAAATATGCAGATGATATCGCTTTTGTATGCAGTAACGGACCCAGTGGAAGATGCAATCAATATTCTAGAGGATGCTGTAGAATCATTGAGTCAATATTTAGAAAAGATAAACCTTTCTCCTAGTAAGAGCTATTAAAAGCTCATTAATTTTATTTTATGTCAATGACATATTGTTCATAGCTCTCCTTCAGCTGTTTTTTTCTTGGACATGACCCTTGATTGCAGTGGAAAGAACACATATTTAGTCTCATAAAAAATGTGATACGGGCCTTCGAATTATGGGTGTTTATGTGGAAAATGGTGGGGAGCAGACCCTTGTACTCAGTTGCTATTATACAGAGCACTGATTCGATTGAATATGGAGGCTTCTTGTTTGTGTAACTGTGCAAAAAA